>OMNZ01027015.1:0-11363 GCA_900303255.1 Lesueurigobius sanzi | reverse complement strand
ATGGTGAGAAATAGTAGTTCCCCTCCGGTGTTCAGGTGCCCTGTGCTTTGGAGTCCTTTTATGCAGTTTGATTGCCAATTAACTCCAGGTGTTGACTGCAGGTGTTGCTAGGAAGCCAACTGATTGCATAGGTGTGGTTTAAAAGCCGATTGGTTAATTAGGTATGTTTTGAAAGCAAAAATTCTCATGGGGGCTAATATTTTTGAAGAACCCATTTTTACCTTTATTTCATATAAAGACAACCTGAACATGTATTTTATATTTCAAAATGTACCAAAAGCTTCTAAATAGCACTGGGGAATGTTTGATGACATCAATTTTCATCAAAGATGCAAATATTTGGATGATATTTGGGAAAATGTTCAACACTTTAAGGGGGGCTGATAATTGTGGTTACGACTGTACATCCAATCTATTGCATAAAGCACTTAACTAATGAACTGTGGAGAATCAAACAGCACACTAATAGTAATATAGCAGTCTGTCTTTTAGTCTGTAATATAAAGGCAAACTTAGATATAGACTTCTTTTGACATCGTAGATTACCATCATTTCATTTGGCTGATTCATGCTTGTTAAACTTTCATTCTGCTCCTGTTATTCCGCAGGTTGTAAAATGCAAACAAAAATGTGCAAATGAGTCCATCAATACTGCCTATGCTAAGTACTCCTTTAATTAAAAATAAAAACATTTGCATTTCCTATAGCTGTAAATAAAGCTCATAATGTGCCATTTTATATGAAGCTAATTACAAAAAGTAATAATCTTTAACGAGATAGATTTTATACAACTTTCTTGAAGCATTTTGGTGCAATGCTCTGTTGGATACTGGAACTTTTGTCCACAGATGTGGACAGTGTACCGCCTAAAATCACCTTCAATAAAACATGTACATATTGGTGAGCACATAAGTGTCTTGCTTATGGACACAAAACCTGAACATACAGCTCTTTGACTTGTAGACTGATTGATATGAGTGGATAAAGCCACACGTGATCCAGCCACAGAGCAGGAACAGGGGCAGAGAATGGCTGCTTGACAAGGGGCTAATTATTTTCTCCGCTGCAGATGAGGCTGGTTCAATTCCCATTGTGTCACGGCATGGTCTCAAACATCAGCTTCCACTCTGAAACCAGTAGCCTCTGTCTAAACAGATAATTAAGATCATGGACAAGAAACCAATGAGATGGCATCATTGTGATATCATACAAAAGCACAAACGTTTTACTTTTGAAAATGTTACTATTTTGAAATTGACTTTTAAATGTTTGAACAACTGTGTGTCTCCACTGTTCTCTGGGCTCATGGTGAGATGTCAGTCTGCTCCCAGAGCTTCCACCAGAGTCTCAGTCAGTCAGTGGGGACTGTGTGCTCCCAAAGTTCAGAACATCTTTTGGACAATCCAGCTTCTCCTTTAAGGGGTTAAACTGTGGAACTCTCTCCCCACTGGAACATTAACATCTTCAGCAGAGAGCTCAAACAGTAGTTAAGATCAGGACAGAGATGTTCTCATGTTTAAACTGTGCCATGTTTTGATCTTGTATGAAATGTATTTTATCTTTTGTAATTTCAAAGCCCCCTGTGGACTAGTGTTGAAAACTAGCACATGTGCTGTAACACTTAAAACAATGCATCTGGTTCATCCAATGTTATTGTTATGTCCATATTAAATAAATAAATAATAACAAATATTTAGACATTTGGATTACGTTTCATATCCCAGCCAGCAAAGCAATGTGGGCCCCATATGGCTTTGCCCACATGGGCACACAAGTGGGTTTGTCCGCAGTTTCCATTAGGGCCCCATATGTGTTAGCCCATGTGGGCAAAAGTAGGGTTATAAATGGATTTCATGAGTCCAACATGGGCAAATTTCATAAGACCCACTTGGGCGTTGCCCACATGAGGTGAGACACATTTAGGTGAATAAGGAAAAAAAATATATATATATAATTTAGAGATATATATTTGAAACCTTTGCTGTATATTGCTGATAGGTATGAGGAAAAAATGTACTACAAGTTTTCTTTCACTTAAAAGTTTCATATGTAAATAAGGTATTTTATATTTGTGGTGACAAAATATGAATAATGAATAGAGCCAGGTTTAAATGTATGCCTTTATTTTAATGATGCTTTAGACTCAGATTGAAAAATGGGTAAAAATGTTTCACAGCTCAATAAATCAGAGTAAAAATTAGATTTAGACTAATCCTTCTGAAAAAAAAACTTTCAAAACCTTGTCAAGTGCCAGCCTGGTAAATTTGGTGTCTGTAAGTGCTACTTATGTGGAGAAGTAGACACAATGTGGGAAGAACGGCTCCTGAAGTTACAATGTTTCATATAAATCTGTGGATGCAATAATCAAACATCTTGTTGCGAAGATTAAACAATTTATGGAAGTAAAAGTGTATTTGTCAGCAGAGCAAATTCTCAAAACACCCAAAGTGCTTTTCATTGCGATACTGATTCATTTAGAGATGAGCTAATGCCACAAAATGTTCCCTAAAATGTGGCTGCCAATCTGCACCAATGGCATCCCTGACCATCACCACTCACTCACCACATTGAGGAAGAGTCTATTGTCCAAGGGCATGACACCAGCATTGGTCAGAGTTGGAATCAATCCACTTAACATCTGGTTATAACCTCTATCACTCCAAAGACTTTAGTCCACAATAATATTCTTAATCCGGGTTTAGACCTAATTTCGTTTATACCCTGTTTAGTCCTGGTCGAGAACTTTAAAAAAAAAAAAATTTCAGACATGGTTTAACTACGGTTTTCAAAGGTTAGGTCCTGGTCTGACTCATTTTAATTTGCTCTTCATTTGCTTTTGTGGGGTTTATGTGAAGAGCTGCAGCGCTGGACTCTGGCCATGTCCCAAACTATGCCAGTCATGTTTGGAGGGGAATTCTCAAATACCAGGGCTCAGTGTTAAAGCTATGATCCATGTATGGGATCCAGACCAGGGTAATCCCACCGGGCTGGAGCGAGATTGAGAGAAATATTCGGGGCTAAGCGCATTCAAAGATCAACAAAGAGCTGAGATTTACACATTGAGTATTAACGGTGACGATTTTCGAGTGGGGACAGTTTGCTTCTCACTTCAAACATGAGCCAAATCAGAAAAATATCAAACTATTAATATAATGTGTTAGTTATGAGAGACTTGTTTACCATTTGAGCTACCTTTACAACTAAAAATCCTACTTTGAGGATATTTAGGTACAAGACTATAGAGTTTGCATCCAAGACAAACCAAATGAAGTTCCTCCTAATACTTTACTCTATGTGTCTAAATGTTTGCAAAATGGGCTCAAATTGTTCATACTCAATCACTTGGCGCGCTGTGCATATCTATAAATGTGACTTGATAAGAATGTAATCATATTTGACTCATCAAGCTTATGAAGAAATGTAGAAAGCCTTTGGGGAGCTACTTGGAGAAGACTCGGAAAAGACAAGGAAATGAAATTACTCTATGTGCGGCTGTGAAAACTTTGTCACAGATAGATGCCATCACCAAATCAAGCATCTTCATTTTGTTCACATCACAAAATGATATCATGAGAGCCTTTCATAATTCTTTTGGTAAACCAAGATGAGCACCAGAAAACACAGAGCATTTTTCTGACTTGGCCCTCCCTTTAGCAGTGCTAGAAGCCCCCTCCCAGGTCCCATTGAACTGACAAATCCAGACCTGCTCCAGTGGAAGTCCTCAAAGGCAGCGGTTGTCCCCGGCCCCCCCAATCTCCCCTCCCACTTTTAAATGTGGGCCATAGAGGGGTGTTTGCTGCTGTTAACCCTGCCTGGATAAATACTGATAGAATGGCCCATTGTGCCCCGGCTAAAGCTAATGACTGTGGCTGTTCTCCCAGCCACGACTCGACAATAAGACTATGTTCTTTAGAAATCCAGCCATCCAAATAAAACTGATGGATGCTCGAGCTCTGCAAGTGAATTGTTAGCTGCAAAAACAAACAAGCCATTAATCATTACACCACACATGAGGCAGCGGGCGCACTTCACTGTCACTGTTATCAACTTAGCATTACAGGTAGAGTATATAGCCTGAACTTTCACTCTTTTAAAATAGCTCTACATGATTAAGTCTATGTCATATATGTATTTAGGTTTATTCGACATCTGGTTTTAGCCACATAGGAACTAACTATAAAGCATCAACTCTTAACTGGTGGCATCGGGACCCACCATCGCCATTGGATTTTGACCAATGACAGCACTTTGCAGTTTGAATCTGTATGTGTCTGATATAGAAGAAATTATACGGTAAACTAACATCTAAGTTATGACCAAATTATCTAAATTTCAAGTCCCATTTGCAACATTCAATAAATACACTTTATTTGTGAAGCTTTTTGGACCTTGGATCGTACCAAGAGCATCACCTGTTGCTGGGTCTCCACAGCTACTTTCTTTGCCTATTTACTTGTATAATTTGACCTTGATTTAAGATAAGATAAGATAGTTCTTTATTGATCTCACAATGGAGAAATTCTATGGTTTTTCCTATTTATGTGCAAAAATATACTTCCATTTGCAGTCAAAATGATCAAATATTCTGAATTATAGTATTTTTAACTTATCAAGACATCACTTTCTCACAGTGTGTTGCATGTGGAAGTGTCTCTACCCTCCAAAAAATGAATAAAAGATTGTTGGTGAATTCTGTGGAAGTTAATATTGCTCCCAAACTAATAAAGATTGACCCAAAAAAAAGATGATCTGTCAGGCTTTTCTCTCAGTGGTCGCGATGTTACGCTTGACCGCGGCAGACCCACTTAACATCCCATTTGAGAGATTCCTATCCCATCCGCGAGGCAAAGGAGTCAAACGAAGGGTGTCTACTTCCTGGAGATAAGTGGGGACCGCAAAGTGGAGCGAATAGGAAACGGGGCAGACAACAGGGGAGTGCAAATGGCTCGATAACCCTTTAACTACGCGCCTGCCAACTCCTGCCTCGCCACACGCTGCCAACTGCCGGGGAGGCGTGATGCCATCTGATCCTTTTGTTATGGTTCTTAGCAAAAAGCCGAGTTGCCCTGTGGTCCGGGGTTATGACAGAGTGGAGAGGCGGCGGACAGCGGCCAGAAACAGATGATGTAATGAACTGCTGGGACAATAGTCACTGTGTTGGAGATTTTGAACGGCCACAGGGTTTAAAAAAAAAAAAGTGTTACTTGGGTGTTTGATGAGGCATTACTTGACATGAATGAAATATGGGCCAAAGATTTGTGGGTCAAGTTTTTTGCATGACTTTTTAAAACTTTAGGAATATGGTCATTGTTGAATATCATAGATTTTGTTTCCGAGACCAGTCATTCCCAAACTTGAACATCTAAAGATCTCTTAGGGGCAAAAGAATTCTCACTTTGTTTGGCAACTCTACACAATTAAAACCTCAAAAATTTTATTGTGAGACAGAGCTTATAGAAAGTAAACACACAGATGTGGGGAGGGATTTGAGGCTCTTCATGATGTGTACAGTTCAAAGTGTGGCCCTCGATGAGAAAGGTTTGGACACCCCTGCTCTATACCCCCCCCCTCTCTATCGCTTATTGTGTTATTGTATTGTCACTTGTGGTGTCTTTATGGAAAATAATAAAGAAAAAAAAGAATCCACACTATTATATAAAAGAAAGTGCAATTGTTTTCCAATGGCTTTCTCTTAAATTTACATACAGAACACAAGGAAACAGAGACAATAGGGGAAATTAGATTATATAACTATATTCATATGAAGGTCATTATAAACTCAATTTATCATTATGAGATCAATTTCTGAACCTCTGGGGACCCCAATAAATACACAAGATGGTTCAACAAACCGCAAACAAGATACATTTTTGTCCAGACTGTGATGGACATCATCTTCTGTGCCCTGTCAGGGTTCCCACTCTTTACTTGAAATTGTTTTCCAGATCATTTCCAGAATTTTAGAGTCAAAAATGGATTGAGGGGTACCATTTACTACAGTGGTCAACGGGGAAACAGGGGTCTGGGTGTTCTCCCCAAGGAAAATTTTTAAAATATCAGATCATTTTTATTTAATCATGTGGCAAGCTCCAATATTTTATCAGTACCTATATAAATTGATGTTTAAATTAGGAACTTCACCTGTAGGCCTAAGCATCTCTTCCAGGACATTTGACATGTGTTTTCCATGAATAGAATGGGCCAGTAATTTTCAAGGTTTTCCAGGCAGAGTGGGAACCCTGTATGTTCTTATATCTGCGGGGTGACAGTGACTCAGGTGGCACAGTGGTTGGTTTTATTATCAGAAGGTCGGTGGTTCATTGGCGCCGTGTCTTTAGGGAAGACACTTCACCCACTTTGCCTATGAATGTAGCGTGTGGAGTGGAGGTCGTGGGAGGCGCCCTCTGTCCCATCAGTCAACCCCAGGGCAGCTGTAGCTACAATAGTCACTTTCCACCTCCAAGTATGAATAGAATAGATGAGATAGAGAACAGTGAGCGGAAATCGTTATAAATATCAGGAGCAGAGGGCGACCAAAGAAAAAGGAGACTTACATTATCTTTAATTTTTACCCTTAAATCGGACACCAATTGTTGCCAAAGATTTTTAGTTTCAGTCCATAAACTATTCTCCCTGTCAACACATTGCTTCAGGTCATGGCCAAATGAACGACAAAAACTCCCGACTTCTCTTACTGCTGCCATGGCAACCACTGCCAAATCCACTATCCATATTGTGCATCTAATCTCTCCCATTATTTCTGCCGAGACATGTGTCAAAAAAAAGCACAAACCCATTAACCACCACGAGAGGGAAGCCCCAGGAATAAGACGCACATTAACACAGGGCAACAAATGATTCTTTAATTGAAAGAAAACAAAATGGCAGATACCCAGAAGGCCTAGATAATGAAGGGAGAAAACGACAGTGGATTGAAAGCATCCGGTTTGAACAAATGGCGTGCCTTTTTAAGGATTTTTGGAGACATTTTATACGGTCTGTTGTGTGAGAAGAGCCCCAAAGCTTTCTAAAAAGAAAAATGAGCTCAGATCCGATTTGAGCTTTGTCTTAAATGCGTCAAATTAAATATCAGGAAAGCATTAGTCCGCTGTAATAGCTATATCCTTTGTTAGTCTGCTCCCAAATTCAGAGTGGAGTTACAAATTCAGCAAGAAACGCAGAAAATAAATCAAAATTTCACTTAAAATACCTCTGTTATCAACAATATTTAAATATTTTACACAATTTTAACGTCAACTCGGTTTGACCTCGGACTGTTCAATTTGTTTGGAAACAAAAATCATTCGCTCCTTCCATTTTTCTTGCAGCAGTTCTGCATGTCTGACTACTACCCAAGTTGTATAAAGAATAGAAAAAACACTTCGAAATATCAGTCGTCTTCAGTCTGAAAAAATAATTATGTTTTTAGTTTTTTCTCAGACGAGGTGGACTCCCCCTCCTCCACACGAGTCCGTTTTAGGTTGCTGTGCGTCTTGGACCGGGGCAGTCCAGGCTCATCCTCTGAATCGGAGGAGACTTGGGACACAGTTCGGTGCTGACCGTTGAGTCCCTCCCCAAGTCTATTGTTACTACTACCGTTACTACTGCTGCTGCCCATATCCACGCTGGGACAGTCCAACGCCTCCCGCAGTGCCCGCTCAGTCCTCAACTCCTCGCCTTGGTTCGTTCGGTCTCCAGCGTCCTCTTGTTCGAGACTCCCTTGGGACATGACCGGACTGGGACACACAAAATCCGAAGGGCTCAGGCATTTCTCCTCCTGATTGCTCTCACCGTTGCGAGGTTTTATTTCCAAACGTTCTTCATTGGACGTCGAAGAGGACAGGTCCTCAATGGAGATCGAGGGATAGCTGCATGAGTCTAAGGCGGAGAAGAGGGACTGCGATTCGGGACGATCGCCAGCTCGGGACACGACGTTCATCCGCCTCCTGCGCATCACGTTCCGCCTCCGGACCGCGCTGCGCCTCTCCTCGTCGTCGCTGCTGGAGCTGGAGCTGGAGGAGGAGGAAGTCGAAGCCCCGGCGGGAAGAGAGGGAGAGGAGGACGGACTGGACAAGGTGGAGTTCTCCCTGGGACTCGGTGATCTCGGCCTGGGCATGGGGTCCAGCCAAAACTCACTCGAATCCGAATCTTCATTGACCAAAAACGATGACTGCGGCCTTTGCGGTCTGCTGCGTCGCCTCTTGCGCTCCTCGCCTTCCCCGTCGGAGGCCTCCGGAGCCGCGAGCGACGAAGAGGAGGAGTTATCCGAGTCGCTGTTTTGGACGGCCGGAGGGGCGGGCGCGGCGGGGGTCGTCCTGGCTACGCGGCGCCCCCTAGCGTGAAGCTGCATTATGGCCTCCTCGCTCAGGTCGCTGTCGGAATCCGAGCTCCAGCCCTCGATCTCTCGCCGGACCAGGGAGTCGAAGAAGGCCATCATGCGCGGGTCCTCCTGGATGGACTGGGACACATAGTCGTGGGACAGGCCGCTGCCGCTGTTCAGGACCAGGCTGATGTACTCCTCGTGGGTGTACAGGCTGCGGGACGAGTCCTCCACGCGCCCGTCCAGGTCACCCAGGCTGTTGGGCTGCTGGTACGGACTCCACAACTGGGCAGACAGATGAAGAGATCAAGATGAAGGATTTCTTTAGATTCAGTTAGTTATTATCCACAAGAATGGAACAGTGAAGTAATGATGTTGATGATTACAGTTGGTTTAATGGACCTCTGGTATCAAATTACACAGTATGAATGTGAAAAGCTACTTGCTCGTTGTTTGTACTGGCATGGGCAGTATTTTATGAGAAATATTGTACATGCTTTAATGTACTTTATCAAATGCTACTGTGTGTTAATGGTATTACAGTGTGTCGGTCTGAAAAGCATATCTGAAACGACCCTAAACAAGTTTTATGGCCCCCTGGTTGAATTGAATTACACACACACAGGATAAATCTGACAAAGGGAGAGTGGAAAAAGGCCAAGTCATGGTTTGATAGCATCTCTGCAGAACACCTGGGCGGAGATCGCCTTTCACTTCATTCAGCAAAACACAGAACTGTAACTGAGAGGACAATACATTGCTAATATCAGCATGGTTTGCGGGTATGAAAAGAAATATTCTCTTCTTTAACTGTCCAGGAAAAATATTTGATATTACCAGATATTGAAGATCCTGAATATCTTTGATCTCATTCGATCCTATTTTCCCATTTAATCTTCAAGTGAGAGTCTCCAAGTCTAAATGTAATTTCCGGCCTATTGAGCGCACCAGAGTATAAGCCGCACCAACCAAATTTATAAAGAAAAAGAAAAAAGTTTATATAGACCTTTCTCAGCTGACATCATCAACTAGCGGAACTTATGTTGCAACAATGGGTTGCTACAAGAAATTCAAATCAAAACATTGTATATCTCTATGCTCTGACCATTGGTGGGCAGCAAAAGTCACATGACGGGTCCTGAGCTCCGACAAACGGGCATTTGTTCAGATATCGTTGTCTGACCTGACCACTCAAGTGCTGAACCGTCTTGGAGAGCGTCAAGACCGGTAACGCCATTGTAAAGAACAGCTGATAACATGCAGCGGGTGGAGCAAATCAGCGGAATGCCAATCAACAGGCCGGCATTCCATTCCAAGTCACATGACTGAGAAAGGTCTATAGACACACCAGTGTCCATAAGCTGCATGTGTTCACGTAATGGGTGCGTAGTGCGTACCTACGTTCCCTGACGCCGATGTTCCTCGCACACAACGGTCACGCGCGTGCACACACATGCTGCCGTTGCTGGTGCTGCCAGGTCACGTTTCAGCCGCATGGTTAGCAGTACAGAGCGTAGTGGGGAGTGCGCAAAGGCGACTGAAATAGGCTATGTAATGGCAATGATCGATGAGGCGAGGAGAGACGGGAGGTGAATGCCACAGGTGGGAGATGCGCGGCTCAGGTCGGATGTGTGTGTCGAAAAAAAAAAAATGGAAATGGATGAATTAGCTGCAGTGTTTATGGCGTGTGGAAAAAGTAGCGGCTTATACCCCGGAAATTACGGTACATAATTAATAGAATGCGTACAACTGACGTCCTAGGCCTAAATTTTACTGTAAAGCAAATATTACAAAATAATGATATTTTTGTTGATCTTAGAAACTAATTGAAATTCCCATTGGCATGACTTTGACCCATGGGAGGATTATTGGGCAAATTATTCCTTTCAGCAGTCAGTGTGAGCGCATGCACTGGGAATGAGGGAGGGGCGTTCAGGGCCAATAAGAAGGGGAGGGGGCAAGATTGTTTACTTTTAAATGTCCCTCTCTCCTCATTTTGAGATCTTGCAGACTTCTACTTTAAATTTTACACATGAAATGTAGGTTCCTTGAGCGAGGTTTCCATAAGAGATTCGAGTTGTGATTTATTTCTTCTATGTTATGTGTGCATTGATTATAGTTTAAATTTGGCAGCTTCACAGTGTTGTCTAGCGTCTTGTGACTGTAAAATATACTTCGTCCACAGTTGGAGTTTGAATGAGCCTTCAGAGTCTTCAGATCAATGGACATTGCTGCTCTATTCGTCAGGTCATTGAGAACAGTCTTTGAACACAGAAATCCCACAGTAAAGACTCGAGATGCAGGAGCACAGCTGTCCCAGGGGAGTTTGGCTTCAAATACAAGAGGCTGAATATCATCAGAGAGAAACGAACTAACCTTGATGACCTTCTCGACGCCCGAGGAGCAGATCATGTACGTGTGGGGGTTGAATCGGACCTGGTTCACGATGGACCTGTGCCCCTTCAGCACCATGAAGGCCCCGTTCACGACTCGGCCCGCGCCACCTTCGACGACAGAGAGCGATTCGGTTAAACCCATGAAGTCATAGAAGCCCATCACTGTCAGAGTCCATATTAAAATAAACATCCCCGGCTGCAAAAACATGGTCACAACAATTACATTTGCAGCTCCCGGACAGAAAATACAGACGGTAGTAATGTAACACAAATAGTATGCTGATAGGCTGACACTGGATAGGCCCAGACCGCATAGTTTCTGAGTTGAGTAACGCCAGAGAAAATAAAATGCATAAAAGTGTCAGGATTGGGATATACAGAGACAAATGAGCGCATATTTTTGGGTTGTGGGATTTTGCTCAGAAAGGCATTGAGTGTGGAGTGGAATTAAGCATGCCAATAAGGGGAACAAAGACTGTGGGTTCCACTCTGGAGCCAGTGAGTGGGGTCCGTAAGTCCTCCCTGTGTTTCTGTGGTTTCTCTGCGGCTGCCTGCAATTATAAATATAGGTGAATTGGTGAATCTGAAGAAAATGGTTAAATGAAGCTAATCGCAAAAGCTGTGATTGTTTTGGTCATTGTTTGAAC
>OMNZ01027000.1:0-23563 GCA_900303255.1 Lesueurigobius sanzi | reverse complement strand
AACTATCAGTAATACACTAAGACATCATGGTCAGCCCATGTCCAGGCCTGTCTGAAGTTTGCCAATGGCCATCTGGATGATCCAGAGGAGTCATGGGAGAAATTCATGTGGTCAGATGAGACCAAAATAGAACTTTTTGGTCTTAACTCCATTGGCTGTGTTTGGAGGAAGAAGAAGGATGAGTATCTTCCCAATAATACCATGCCTACAGTGAAGCATGGGGGTGGAAGCATCATGCTCTGGGGGTGTTTTTCTGCACAGGGGACAGGATGACTGCACTTTATTAAGGAGAGGATGAACGGGGCCATGTATTGTGAGATTTTGGCCAAAAACCTCCTTCCCTCAGTCAAAGCATTGAAGATGGGTCGTGGCTGGATCTTCCAACATGACAATGACCCGAAGAACACAGCCAGGAAAACCAAGGAGTGGCTCCATAAGAAGCATATCAAGGTTCTGGAGTGGCCTAGCCAGTCTCCAGACCTAAATCCAATAGAAAATCTTTGGAGGGAGCTGAAACTCCATGTTGCTCAGCGACTGCCCCAAAACCTGACCTGATCTGTATGGAGGCATTGGCCAAAATCCCTGCTGCAGTGTGTGCAAACCTGGTGAAGAACTACAGGAACCGTTTGACCTCTGTAATTGTTAACAAAGGCTTCTGTACCAAATATTAAAATGGTTTGACTCAAGTGATCACATACTTATTTGACACAGTAATATACACAAATATTGTTTATAAATCATACAATATGATTTCCAGATTTTTTTTAGATTCTGTCTCTCACAGGGTAATTGCAAAAACATTTTAGACCCCTCCATGATTTCTAAGTGGGAGAACTCGAAAAATCACAGGGTGATCAAATACTTATTGGCCTCACTGTACAGTGTGTGGTGTGTGGATGAGAGTGGCTAGTGGAGGCTGTTAGTCTTCACACGGACAGCGGTGCTACATACAGTAGCTTACAGTGTGGAGAGTAAATAAATAATAGATGAAATTGTACAGCAACTTTGAGCGTCTGAAAAAGCATTAAGGCATAAATTATTCATTTATTATTACCACTAGTAATGTCTTCTAAACTTAGACACTACACTTCAAAGCTCAGTGTTTTATGGGTGTAGCAGATAACATAACAAGTGAACTTGAGAGTAGATAAACAAGTAAAGAACCAAACACCAATAAAGAAGGTGGTGCCAGTGACAAGGTTTAACCACTCCCTAGTAAATCTGTCATTTCAGTGTTGTCAAGGCCTTTGTGGTGACAGACAAAACCTCCACTACTCTAAACAATCCAGTACAGATGACAACTTGAACAAAACTACTCTATGATTGAGTATACTCCCAACTTTTAACATTGTGTACAATACAAACAAAGCACAGTGTCTCATAAAAGTCTTTGTTCAAATATATTTTATAGTGATGGAATTGAGTTATTTTTAGTTGCCGTTGTTAGTATATTTTAACAGTCTCCCTTGGCCCTCATCCTGAACCGCTGTAGGTAAAGATATCATCTCTGTAGGATCAGGAACTTTGTAATAACAAGTGTTGGAGCAAATGTAAATCAGTTGTATCTGGCAGTGGTGCAGTTGTCTCTTTGGTTCCATCAAGTTCACAAACAGATGTCATTTTAATGAGAAAGAAAATACATTATGCAGTATACAGTATTTCTATTGTTTGCTCAATATAAAGTGCACTGCACAACCTTCACTCTTTTGAGACTTCTGTGTGCATCAAAAGGTCTTTGAATAAGAGAATCATAGGTCATAAATGTACAGCTAAAGAAGAGAAACATGGAGTGATGGATGAAACCTTGGGCCAAGACAAAGACCAATAAAGGAGCTTTCTGTAGTTTTATACAGCCCCCTGTGGAAAATACAACATAGATCATAAATCATGAAGTCTGAGAGATAATAGACGCACTCTCTCTGCCCACACAAATACGGCTGACCCGAAAACCTGCATGCGATCTGATGGACAGCTTATGTACCCCACCGGGCGCCGAAACAGCCCCAAACGCCATCAATATGCTATCATTGTTCCCCAGCTGTTTTCCCCGCGCTCTCCGCTTTATTGGCTCCGGCCAGAGGGACCAATAAAAGGCATCAGCTGCAGCGTCCCAAAGGAGGACGGAAAAGCCTGTGTTACCGAGGCGCGCTCCCACACAAACACAAACACACCCACACACGGCATGCACAAAATAACTTCACAACAATTACCGCCGGCAGGATCTGTAACAGTATGCACTCGTTTTGGGAGAACATAAAACAAGACTTATTAGTGACCCGAAAGGAAAGTTGCTTCGGTGCTGTAACAAAAACATGCAGCTGCAGAGAAGTGGTGCTAAGAAGAGGAGCGCCTCAATTACTCGGGGAAACTTTCACCACCGTATTTTGTCTAATGGTCTTTATAATTGAGAACAATAGCAAAGCAAGCGCAAGTATCTCAAAGTGAGAAGAAAGCCATCTCCAAAACGATGCAAAACACCCAGGCTCGGGAATGCTTGAATATGCTTGAAATACAGAACGAAAGAACGAAACAAACAAAGAAACAAACAATAATAGATAGAAATAAATAGACAAAAAAAGACGAGTTAATTTAATAGCAAATGGCAAATTGAGGACTGTTTTAAAACTTTGCTGTCACAAGCACGTAAAAGAGTGGTATATAAGATGCTAAAATTGCTTGTTATTAACTGGATCAAGGCATGACAAATTTATTTGTTGAGCACAAATCATACAAGGCAATTAAAAATGCTTCACAATTTGATAAAATTACAAGAAGGCAGATAAAATCAATTAATAAAACAAAGAATGATAATTAAATACATAAAAAGTGAAGAGTGAAATACTTGTGTGTCATATGAAAAAGCTAAAAAAGAACTGTTTTCAGCCTGGATTTGAACATCTGTCAGAGTTGAGGCCTGTCTCACATCACAATCTGGAACATCTGGACTGTTCCAGATTGTATCTGCATAAAACTGAAAGGCAGCCTCACCATGTTTAGTCCTGACTCTGGGAGCCAGCAGGAGACCACTCCCTGAGGTTCTCAGAGCCTGAGATGGTTCATACGGCTAACATGTCAGAGATGCATTAGACCAGGAAGAGATTTGTAAACAAGCAGAGCTATTTTAAACTCTATTCTCTGAGCGTCAGGAAGCCAGTGCAGAGACCCGAGCACTGGACTAATATGGTCATATTTCCTGGTTCTAGTCAGGACTGGAGCAGCAGCGTTCTGGATGTACTGCAGCTGGTTTACAGAGGCCAGAGAGCAGCCGTTACAGTAGTCTAACCTGCTGGAGACAAACGCATGGATTAGTCTCTTCCAGTCTGCTTTAGACACCTTCGATCGTAGCAGTGTTTTTAGATGGTATAAAGCTGCTGATGTTATTGATTTAATGTGGCTAAGTTCAGGTCTGAGAGTCCGTGATTTTTAGGTTTTAGAGAGACTCGAGGTGAGTGATGACACTTTCTCTTTGCTTCTCCATCCATGTACAACCCGTATAGAGCCTACAAAGGCACTGTAGCTGATTTTTTCCGAGTGGAATGAAATTGTTTTTCTCTCCTGTAAACTCAGACATTTGTGGAAATAATACTGTGCATCTAAATTGAAAGCAATTTTAAAATTTTATGAGTGTGCAGTCTACCTTTCTTGCATTTCTGTGATAGAGACCCTAAAAAGTGACCGCACAAGTTGTAAAATGTGCTTAAAAAACTCTATGAAGAAATTAGATTTGATGAGAAATGTGAAAGTTAGGAATGAGTTTGGACCGCAACTATCAGTTCCATTTACTCCATCTGTCTTTTCTTATTTGGAATCAACAAATCAGGTGTAGTGCCTATAATGTTTGCAGGGGCATAAAATGATCTGTTGTTTACATGATCATATTTTAGGTCGGACATGATACTGCAAAAGCACGGCTTGTTTTGCGAGCTTCTGAGTGTGTATCCTGCTCTGTAGCGAAGAAGCCCTCAGATCTCCTCCACAACACCAGAGATTAACTGTTATCTTTCCTGCATCGCGAGGCAACCATCACAGGCTCATAATTTAGCCCCTGATTGAGACTAATGATTGGCTTCAAATGCTGAAAATGAGTAGGAAATTTCCACCAATAAGTGCAGCCACTGAGAAACGACATATTGACGCCGTGTAATTGAACGCTGGGTGAACGAGAGGCCATTGGTTCCAGTAAAACGCTAGCATTTGCAAAGTGTCAACAGAGATATGGATTGGCTGGTCGGGCTCGTAGTATTTTGTTCTGTTTTGAAAAGTTAACGATACGGGGAGGCCTCATTATACTAAACGCAATCACAATCTTTCATCTTACACGAGCTGTCCTTAAGGCATACTGTACTGTGGACTTATTAGAGTACTAAATGTGGGTCTGTAGCTAAAATAGGCCACAACACGCGGTTTACTAATGATGAGATGAAGCCTAAAACAAATAATATGCCTGACTATTAGCAGAGATGACTTAATGCAAATGTGCTGCGATTTCGGGGCATGAGAAATAAAACACTTGGGGCCTCCTTAGGGCTTTTGTTTGAGGTTGGTGATACAATATTAGCTTTAGTATTGACTATAGAGGAACCTAGCTCACTTTTGAAGGCATATCAAAGAAGTAATGTTCTCGCGAGCACAGTCGACTTTCTTCAGTGGTACCCTTTATGAAGCGGCAAAGGAAATTGCTTTAAAGGGAGACAAAAGACGGCGGATCAATACGACACTTCAGCACACAGTGTGAGAAAGGTTACAAGTAACTTATATGTAAATGAATCATGGTGTTTTTATTTTAATTATGGTGTCAGAGAGCAGGAAATTTGCCAGCCATGTTTAATATTGTTACAGTCGTTACTGAATTGACACACTTTACTTGAACTGAAGATGAGCCACTGACAAAGCTGATGGCTAAAGTTGCCAGAGCAGTAGTCGCAGTAGTTCTTGAAGATTTGAAAGTATATCGTTGAAAGGTATAACAGATTCATAGTTTCCATTTTGAAGGGCTAAAGCTGGACACACACTGCAGGATTTTTAGCCAGATTTTTAGTCTTAGGAAGAGTGGCTCAATAAAAACTTTCTCTCATGGCATGATCTGTGGTGGGACTCCTCATGTGTGTGTGTGTGTGTGTGTGTGTGTGTGTGTGTGTGTGCACAGATTTTTAGTCTCAAAAGATTCAAAATCCTGTAGTGTGTGTGGCCACCTTCACTATAGTTGTACTGTTCGAGCCAGCCTTTTTATGCTCACACATTTGAAAGTTATTCAAGAACCAAAAGTTAAGAATTGGATGGTATAAAGTCAACATTAACACAGAAATTTGGTATAAGTAAGTAAGTCAATTTTATATATTTACCGTATTTTCCGGACTATAAGTCACATTTTTTCTCATAGTTTGGCTGGTCCTGCGACTTATACTCAGGTACGACTTATATATGAATTAATATGTTACGTTAACATACCAGACCCCTTTTCAGTTCATTGTTTATGCTTGATGTAGCTGAATAACCATCAGTGTGTTACGTTAGCATACCACACACCTATTCAGCCTGTTGTTCTATATTCTATTGTTTTCATTGTAACTTGCCTTTCAAGATGAAATGCCTGTTCTCGGTCTTGGATGTTGTAAAATAAATTTCCCCTCAAAAATGAGACTTATAGTCTAATGCGACTTATATATGTTTTATTCTTCTTCATTATGCATTTTCTTTTTTGCTGGTGCGACTTATACTCCACAGACAAGCGCCACAAAGGGCTTCACAACACGGCTTAAAATACAAATACAATAATACTATAGGACACAGAATATAAAGGGGAAGACAACACAAGTTCATAACAGCCCAAAAGAAACTAAGCAAAAGCTTGAACAAAAAAGAAAATCTTAAGATTGCTTTTAAAAGTCTCAACAGAGTCCATTGAAGGCAGAGAGAGCGGATGATCGTTCCAAAGCCTGGAAGGATCGGTCTCCTCTGGTCCGAAAACAACCATCAGCCATGGAACCATCAGCACATTCTGATCCAATAACAAATACACACATAAAAACTAATGCTGTTAATCAATTCATTCTTTTAATCAGATTAATCACGCTTTGGAACTTTGATTAATCATGATTATTATATTCATTATTAATACAGATCCAACATAAAACAAACTCATTAAAAGCATTTCCTCTCATTTCATTAGCATAGTCATTTCCATCATGAATCTATCTGAAAAGGCCAACTGCTACAATGTTTCAATGATAATAAAGTCTAGGCGCGGTTTTTCATGTTACATCCGTGTTTACAAATGTCACATGTACATTTACCTGACTATGTTCCGTCAAAACATGATGCGATTCATTTGGAATTCATTTGCAAGCGTTCATTTTGACAGCCATAGTATTTATGTAACAAAACTGTCAGAGGGCTGCTTATGCTTCGATGTCACTGTGTAAAAAGAGAGTACAATTAAAGACAACGGCTTGAATTTCCTCTGTATACATTAATATTCCCCAAATATATGCAGTGTGTGAAAAGAAACTGCACTAGTTGGTGGGAGACAGGAGCTGGCACAGGTACGAGGGCAGTATACCCAGGACCCAGGCTTTATAGAGGAAGAGTAGCCAGTGCTCCTGTCTCCTCCTGATGTTAAGCAAAGGCCATGATGAGAGCAGGGAGTACAGCTCACAGCGATGGGTCCTGTACGTGGAGTTGCTGATCCTTATATTACTCTTGTGCACTCACTCTGGCGGGTTGATTGACAGGAAAGCTCCTCCCACTGGTCATGGCAACAGGGCTCATTATAAAAAATATAACTCATTTGTATAACTTACTTTACTTCAAAATTCAGGCCCAGATGGTCAATCGTATGACCCTTCCACTGCTTACATCATCTGTGACATCAGCTGGAGGCAGGAAGAGAAATAAGATTAAACTAAAACTAGCGATCATCAGTGTGAAACTGCTACTAAGAAATGTCGTTCTGTTGTGGCTTAAGGTGCAAGAACCAGAGGAATGACATGTGAGACTATAAATTCTATAAAATAAGGTTTTATCTGATATTCCCAACAATAGTTAGACATTTGTTTATCGCTACTATGACAACGTCGCTACAATGGAAATAGATAGGGGTCTAGCTTTCTGCCTCCAGCTAAGCCCAGAATGTTTACACGCAATGAAAGGGTCTATTACTGTAAATGTATAATACATTTAGACTGACAGGCCATCACTTTGACTGTGACTCATCAAGTGTATGGAGAAATGTTGGAGACCTAATCCTGAGTAGCTCCTGATTTGGGGATCCTGATTCCTCTAGTGTCCAAATGCTTTTATGTGAACAACAACTTCAAGATTTTTACATTTTGAAATCTCTGTTAGTTTATTATTATTGAATGTGCCAGAAATCCTAGAAATCATAACACATCTAAAGCTCTATACCTCTTTCTCTTTTTAGTTAGTATAAGACTATGCAACTGTTTAGGGCCCCCAGACTACCACGGGTCCCTAAAAGGTTTTATGTGCTTCAAATATTGCTCTTGTCGCTCCTGAAAAAGACTGTCTACTTTCTTTTGTGAACATTGTTGGGGTGACAAATGAGAGACTGACTGCTGTATTTCATTTTGTCGAATATTAATTATCTATCCAAAATGTGTCTGATCAAAATCTGATGTCGTGAGGGCCCCCAAGACATAATTTTGCTTGGCCTGGGCCGGCTCTGGTGCATTGCCATTAGTAGCGATTAATTATACCTCAAATTTCATTTCTGTTTATCGCAAAGAATCTGGTGTGACTGAAAACCATGGGAAGACGTGTTGAAAAATGAGAAGATTTGGTCACTTTCAATCAATCAATCAATTTATTTTTGTAACGCCCAATATCATAACAGAAGTCATCTCAAAGGTCGGTATGGACAAAAACAAATCAATATCAGACTCAAGAATGATCAAAAATAATAATAATAATATGCACGAATGAAATGTCACACACAAGTGAAATGTCTCACAGATGTAATGTCCCGTGAATAAGTAACAGAGTAACAAGCTTAGAGTATCCCCCATCCTTAGACCTTCCTCTACGGCGAGGAAAAACCCCAAAAAACCAAACACCACATGGTAAAAAAAATTGAGGAAACCTTGGAGAAAACCAATTTAAAGGAAGGATCCATTTCCCTTGGACGGATGGGCTAGTGGTGGATTTTGGTCGACCAGAATCCAATAGCAATGTTCAGCAAGAGTTGCAGAAGAAATTTAAACTGGTAAACGTCCCCGGATGGACTGGAGTCCTGCAGCAGTGTTCAACTTTCTTTCCTCTTCTTGTTTTTTTACATCTAAACCTCCCTAACTTTTCCATGAGACTTTAACTATGCCTCCTCTCCTTCTCTCTGTGCAGGTCGAAGTAACCCCGGCCGGCTGCTCTCTTGGACCTCTGCGTTGCCAGTCACCGACACTTCACATCCTGCTTCTCACCCACTTTCCCCCCCTTTTTTTTTTTTTTTTTTACACCAAGACACTGAACAAAAGTAAAGTGAACAGCCCCCCCAACGGTGCTGCCGTCTTCTTCTGCTTCTCCTCCTGCTCTGTGTGTGTGTGTGTGTGTGTGTGTGTACTTCTGTGTTGTTTAACCGGAGTCTGGCCGTTTCCTGATAAAACACTGCCCCCTGTGGCCCGGACCCAGACACTGCACTCGGAGCCGGAGCTGTTTTCTTGCATCATGAAGGGAAACCAAAGCAGGGAGGTCACACACACACACACACACACACACAACAAACACAGACAAACACATGGACTGAAAACGTCACAGTTAAGCCATCACTGGACAAAGCTTGTGAAATGAACATTACTGGTGTCTTGAGTGCAGATGAGCATGACCAAAGAGTTCAAAAAGTGACACACACGGACAGTAGGAGCTCGTTTCTTCGACGGATCGACGACGCTGAGCAAGAATGTCACCACTTTTCATCGCCCCGATCGAACAGTGTCTTCTGAATGTGAAAAAACTTGCATGTACAGAAAGCAGACATCATTGTTACTAATAATGTGAATCTTAACAATGTTTACAATAGGATTTCTGTCTGTCGTGTAGAAAGGGATGAGAAGAATTAGAGGCAGACCGTGGGCTGTGCGCTGCAGTTTCCCAGCGGCCATGGGATGTTTCCAGCCATACACTGGTCACACAACTTTGTTTTTTAACACATAACCATAGACTATAGGTTTTACTGTCTTAACTCCTTGGCCTCGAAAGGGCAGTGGTCATACCCGGTTAGCCAGTCAAGTGCCCATATTTAAAGCCTATGAAGTAACATGAGTAGCTGGAATCTTTCTGAAACTCACCTAAACCCTAGAAAATAGCAATAGCAGCTTTCTGGCCCACCTTCAACCTTACATTCAACCTAAAAACAAACATGGCCACCCTGCTGTGGCTCATAATAATGCAGCATTTCCTTCTGTTGATTTGAGTCAAATTGAACCCATTCTCCCACTTTTGGATCCACTCCCTAACAGAATCAACAATCACCAAGTGGCCTGAATCTGTTAGTTGACTGGGACGTTTATTATTAGAGTTATAATGACGCCATTTTAAGCCCTGGAGTCGTTCATGTCCAAATGAATTGGCAGTGTATTTATTTTATTGCGAGCAGGGTATATGTTGCATTACAGTGAATCATGGTTCTCTTAGCACTAGCACAATTGGAAATATTTATTTTTTACGTGTTTTGCTGATATTGTATCAAGTATTATTTATTTATTTTGCTTTTTAATCGTCTGTTACATTGTTAGCTACCCACTGAAACAGCCTACTGTACATTCAGGGGGCTATATGCAAGTGGTGCTGAATAACGTCTTCAAAAGTGACCAGTAAAAATGGCTCCTAATATTGTTTTGTTATGGAGGAAGTTCTCAACTGGGGGGTCGTGAAACCATCTCCAGTGGGTCGCAAGCCTTTCCCAGCACTGGAAAAAACTAATCCAAAAATAGTTAGCATTTTCTTGAAATAAGAATATTTGAACTGGTCAGTATAATTAAGTAGTCAAGTAGGTAGTCATTTTAAGGATTTTTGCAGTTAAAATGACAAAAGAAACATTGTCTTGCATATAAAGATACAATTAATTGTACTATTTACCAGGGCAGGCCCAAGCATTCACAGGGCCCTAAGCGGAATTATGTCATGGGGCCCCCTCAATTTAATTTCGTATACATATTCAAATAAATGAGTCGATGCCCACGGCCTTCAACTGGACTGTGTAGATAGATTTTGAAGAGACATTCAACATTTGAGAGACATTCATGAGACACCTGTAATACAAATTTATGCACTATTGGGGGCCCCCTGGTGGTCTTGGGGCCCTAGGCAGCATAGTCTGCTGATTAGACTGGGAGGGCCCTGCTCATTGCACTTTAAAATTGGATAATAAATCAAATTTTGCTAGATTTTGTTTTCACGTGGCAAGACAAAATGACTCAAATTAGGGTAAAATATTGTTAATTCCAGTCATGTTTTGCAGAAAAGAATCAGCCTGCGTCTGTTAAAACAACTGTTATTGAGTTGTTTTGATCATATCCTCTAATGCTTTCCATCCATCCATCTTCTTCCACGTATCCGCTGCCGGGTCACGGGGATCACACTTCTCCAGTCCCTTATGGCTCCTCCTGCAGGTATCGATCAGCCTTGATGGTCTCTCATAATAACGATCTTCTGAACCGCTCTTGGTCTGACCCGTCTCCTAGGACCTGTTCGCCCTGGGAGACCCTACCAGGAGCATTATGCCCCAGACCACAGAGCTCCTAGGTTAATTCGGGTGCTCAAAAGGAGGGGATATTCTCTAATGCTTATTCAATAATACTTTGTGGGGAAAATACAGTATTCTGAATAATGAATTTCTTACTTGTGTATCCGGGGGTGATGGTGGGTCCTACCAGTTGAGAACCAAGATTTAAACTGTACAAACCCACACCAGAAATAAGCAGGACTGAGTTTTTAATATTCCCTTACACTCTGATTCTTGATTTTGAAGTGCCAACGCCAGAATGATCCTCCCCCTGTCCAGTATTACAAACCAACTCATTTAGCATTCCAAACTTCATCTCCTCTAAACAGCTAAAACGGCAGTTGTTCTTGTTCACTTTTAACTCTGCAAAAAAACGAAACAACAAAAAACAAGATCCCTTCGGAGAATGTGACTTTCCTTTGCGTTGTGATCATCGGACCAAACATCGGAGGCCTTTTGTTTTTCCTGCCAGCTCCGAAACACCACCTTCACTTGCGGAGACGCCGGACTAACGGAGCGTTTCACGAACTCGAGAAGCTCCGACCCGCCTTCACCTTCACTGTACGTGGCTTTTGTTTTTTCGTAAGACGCGGCTGGAGCGACGGCGGAGGGAAAACGACGGCGTTTGTGTGTCTGCATGAGGTGTCCTGAAACATATTTAATCTCATGCCGCGCGTGACTTAACTAGTTACTAAACGCTCCCGAAGCCCTAAATGTGAACTCTGTGATCTTTTCTAGACTATAAGCAACAACAAGTGTCTGCAAGAGTTAAGAGGAGAAAAATAGCGACCGTGTACAAATCTGTAACTTTGAAACTTCTAGACGTTTTTTATCCACATGTGGCCGTGTTTACTGTTTTTTCTAGTTGACTAATACCGTACGATGTTGTGTACGTGAGTGAGATGTTTTATTTCTTTATTATTATAAGTGTACAGTGCTTTTTTGATAGGAGAGAAGCCGTGGAGCAGAGAATTAGATGCACTACAGTATAGAGACATGTCATTCTATGTTGGGAGGCTGGGGGAAAGTCATGGGTTTTCCAGCCGACTGTTAATTTAACATTATTAATTTATATTTAAACTGTCGACAAAGACTGCACATTGCTTTTAATAAATAAAGTGATTAAAGCTGGAGTGTCTTTGGGGTAAATTGCAGGAGGGGGGGAAAAAAAGAGGGTCACACACGGAGTCCATTACACTTCTACAGTCGTAATTAAAAGAAACAGTGGTGGTGGTGGTGGCATTTAGAAAATGAGTTTAATTAGAGTTGAATGAGGCTGATTTACACACCTTGAATGAGGAGTCGGAGTGAATGAAGCACTGCTGTGGAGCCCAGTGGCTAAATAATCAGAATAATAGCCGCGAGTTCGGCTCGACAACATGATTAGCATGCTCCTTTGATGTTTCATTTGGAAACAGCCAAACATTCCGAGCAGAAAACAAAAGATTTAAGCAGTTTGTGTTTTACTGGGCAAGGTTATAAGAGAGAACATCCAAGATCAATGCCTCATTTTAAACAGTTTAATCAGTCACATAAATGTATTTCTTCTTCATTTTGTATTGGCTCCAACAAGCCTTTGTCTACAGAGGCTATATAAATATGTTTTAAAAGATTTTAATTAGCCCAGCACAATAAAGGCTTTTTAGAAAATCTAGATAGACAATTACAATGTGGGAGGAGTGCCTTGGTGTCTTGTTTTTCTTGTTCCCCAAACACCAAAGAGCACTTTCCCCAAATAACTTCATGAATGAATGAATGAATGAAATGCTTACATCATCAGTGACATCGACTGGAGGCAGGAAGTGAGCAAGAGAAATAAGATTAAACTAAAACTAGTGATTATAAGTGTAAAACTACAACTAAAAAATGTTATCCTGTTGTGGCTTAAGGTGCAAGAACAAGCGGAATGACATAGCTTCCCGCCTCCAGCTAAGCAAAACTTTCTGAACGTTCCTGTGCAAAGTTGTGAATTTTAAAGAAATAGCCAAAATTCTCAATCCAGTCACTAGGGGGGCAGCCAAAAAAAAAGGAAGGAATTCGACACCTGTCCAGCACTGTCTTTGGCCACATGCCTTTGCTCTGCCTGAAGCTAAGCAGGGCAGGGCCTGGTCAGTAGTTGAGAGGCCGCCGATGCCAGGAGCCTGAGTGTTACTGTACCATTAAAAAAGATACAAAAAACAGAAGGTGTTCTGTTACTGGTAAAAGTTTTGCATTTAGTGTTTTATTGGCACTTGTGGCTACTCCACAGCTCAGTGTGAGGCTGCAGGATACAGACAGTCAATAGATAAATAAAACAATTGATAAATAAATATATTCAATTAATGAATTAATACCAGCTTTAAAATTGTGAGTGGTTTAAGAGTAAAGTGATAATAATGTAGCCTGTGATCTAATTTTGTGTATTTGTGTCATTGTGTAATAAGACTGATTAAAATAGAACATGTTAATCTTAAATGCACCAGATTGGACTAAATTACATCTGTGTAATTCAAAATTTCCTGGGGGAGAACTCCCACACCCCCCACATAAATATATTTTCACCTTACTATTTCTATAGTCCTGGTTACAGCCCTGGTGACAGGCTTGCAATGCCATTATTGCCATTATTAATATTAATCAGGCAACAGTCCAGTAGGGCTTTGTCCTATTTTAAAATATTGATCATCCATCCATCCATTTTCTTCCGCTTTATCCGGGGTCGGGTCGCGGAGGCAGCAGTCTGAGCAGAGATGCCCAGACTTCCCGATCCGCGCACACCTCATCCAGCTCTTCCTGGGAGATCCCAAGGCGTTCCCAGCTGAAAGACCTGGTCTTTCCAGCGTGTCCTGGGTCTTCCTCCTCCCAGTGGGACGTGCCTGGAACACCTCTGGAGGGAGGCGACCAGGTGGCATCCGAAACAGATGCCCGAGCACCTCAGCTGGCTCCTTTCGACGTGGAGGTGATATGAGGTGAATCAATACAGTGCTCATTATTATTATTCTTTTTTTTTAAGTGTTGTCAATAGTATTTTCCTGTGAGCCTGTGAGCCGCCATCGTAGGTGAATTCCGGTAGCCTGTACATCCAGACTCACCCCTGTACAAAGAGAGGAAGTGGGTGTGGTTTGCCAGGCTAGAATTCCGGCCCTTGACCCAATGAGTTTGACACCCCTGGTCTATCCACCTTATTCAGGAAGTTGCAATGGGGGCGGCCATCTTGTGTTTATGCTCAATCTGCAGGTCTGACTTGAGCTGATATTGGTTTTGGTTTCAATTATTGGTGAAACATGTAACATTTACAACAAACTGCTGTGTAAATGTATCCTTCAGCTTTGGTCCTTTACAGTCCCTCACAGACAATTAGTCAATTAGAATTATGCCAAAAAGAAAGTGATAATATCACAAAAAAATAATTTTATGTCACTTTTGTCATGTCGTCCTTCCACTGAAACTAAACCTCAGCCACACAAACTTATTTCCTTTGAGCTTTGAGTTTTTTTGATTCCATTTTTAATTTTTTCTTCACATCGACAACAATGGAAATCCCAGCTCACAGGAAGCGCTGATAAAAACAGGAAGTGCTTTTACAACAAAGGTGGGCGGGGCTGAATAAGGTTAAAATGATGTGATTTTATGTGAACGCAACGAGATTAAGAGTAACTCCCATTTCTAGCCATTTAGGGCAAGTTTCCAGTTACTAAATCCCCATACACAGACTCATGTTTTTGGGACTATATGACCCAAGGAGCACATGAGGAGGCTATTCGCAGATATTACACTAAAGTTTGCAAGTCGCTCTTACGACCAGTTGTTTGTATAATGACACAACTTTGGCCCTTCCAGATAGTTCCAGAGTCTTGAGGTTCTGTACAATATCACTACTTTATATAGACTTAAGCCTTTGCGAAACAAGCCAGCGCGGGGCCATTTACTCTCTGGAAGCTGCGTGTCAATAAACGTTAAGTCATGCATTTTGTAAGCCTGTTCTGAAGTGTGATTAGAGCTTACAAAATCTCTGCTAATCTCTTTATTATGAGGCATTTGAGTTAACACCCAGAGCATACAGCCGCCTGAATATGCCGCTGATTAAATGTATAAATAATAGACATGTCTGCTGGCGATGCCTTTGTAGAATTGGAAATAGTACATTTTGTAGGACAAACGCAACATCTGCAGCTTCATTAAATTGATTTGGTTTCGAGGGCCCCGGCTATTCACATCCTCGTTTGTGTATGTGTGACTGACAATTTTAATAGGGGTGTTTGCAATGTTATCCGCTATTAATAATAAGCTTACATTAATGTCCGTGCTCTCCCCAAGGGCTTTGAGGCAGATTTGTAATTGCTCACCTGTTACCTAAAGAGTCTATGTTAGTTTAAAGGCAGTTTTTAAGACGGATTTCCACAGGTGACTGGCTCGAAAGTAGACCGTGGGGAATATGGCGGCTGAGGAGTCTAATTGTGTGCCTTTGCCTGACACGTTGCCAACATTATTTCTTATTAGGAGGAAAAGAGGACGCTTCAGAGACAGAGAGACAGCGCTCGAGCTGGGAGTCGGTCTTTCTTGTCGGGCCAAGTGAGTCCAACGCTTAAGCCCATGGTGGGGAGAAACTGTTAAAATTTAATGAACATCAAAACAAGCCAATTTAATATGTAACTGGGCTCTAAACAGGGCGCGGTTCTTTAAGAGCATAGGCAAGATTTTCACTAACACCAGTTAAGATTTAGCGAAAATATTTACTTTGTTTCACAATTTTTGGGATGTTTTTATTGGACATGGGCACAGGAAGTGACATACTTAGAGGTAAACAATCCTATTGTCGCTGTGCCCACCATATTTACTACCACTTTCCCACTATCAATGTCACCACTAAACTCAAATAAAAAGCTCATAAGTTTACATAGCATTTTAAGTTTACATACCCTTTTAATCTTCTGGCCATTTTTCATAGTATATAAATGATAACACAAAAATCTTTTTTCCCACTCATAGTTAGTGGTTGTGCGAAGCATGAAACTGAGTTTACTCTTTTGAAATCATAATGAAACAAAAACTCAAATGTCCCTGATCTCACATTTACATGACCATCATGCCAGGAAAAATGTTCAGGAGCAAAGAAAAACTCACTTCAGCTGAAATACAGGACTCTCAAAAAATGTGGCTAGTTTCTAGTTCTTTCTTTCTTTCTTTCTTTCTTTCTTTCTTTCTTTCTTTCTTTCTTTCTTTCTTTCTTTCTTTCTTTCTTTCTTTCTTTCTTTCTTTCTTTCTTTCTTTCTTTCTCTGGACTCCAGTTTTACAGAATATGTTGATTTCCAATGCAACCAGCTCCAATATAAACTGTAAAGTTAAAGGGACTACACCTGATTTTTTGCTAGTAGTGGAATGAAATTTGTTTTTTCCTTCTTTAGTATATTGCAAACCAAACATTAGTAATACTGTGCATCTAAATATAAAGCATTTATTGTCAATTTCATGGTTTGCAAGCTAGTTTTCTAGTATTTCTGTGACTAGGACCCTAAAAAGTGACTCCGCCACTTGTGAAATGTGCTTATAAACTCATCTCTAAGAAGAAATGGGATTTTAGAAATGTGGTAGGAAAGTTGGGAATGTGTTTGGACCACAACTATCAATTTATTTTATTTGCTCCCTCTTACAATATTTGTAATTTTAAAAATGATGAAAAATCAGGTATAGTGCCTTTAATATCTGTAAAGCCAAACTATGGCATTGGTCAATATATAACTTTTGGCAACACAGCTATTTGCAAAAAATGGGTATGGACACCTATGCTTCTATGGTCTTAAAAGGACAGTACACATTATATAGAGTGCCTAGTTACAGAATACCTAGGGAAGGTAGATAATAAAAGCATTATCATCTACTTTGCCTAAAAATGCCCTTCTATAGAATGCCTTCATTATCTACTTTGCCTGAAACACACATACATAATGCTTTTTTTGTGCTTGTGGTATCAATCAAGTTTTATTTCTCCAAACATCATTTTGTCAAGTAAACAACACATCTTGTGTCGTTCATCAAATGACTGCTGAAGTAGAATATGTGGTTTCCAAATAGTATTAGTCAAAGTAAAGCACACTGCCATGAAACTGAAAGGCAGTTAGTGAGTCATTGCCCATCTCCCAGTGTCCTGGGAAACAAAATGAAGCCATAATGTTCCAGTTTGCGGCTGATACACTGGTAAAGTAAGCGGAGAAGAGTGGGTGGTGTAATCTAGCTTTAAGGTAAATAAAACAGATGTGAACAAGTGAAAAAGTAAACCAGCCAACACAGCAAGATTCAGAGCCTGAAGTTATAGTCAGCTGTAATCGAGACACATGCAGT
The DNA here is from genome assembly GCA_900303255.1 of Lesueurigobius sanzi. Lineage (NCBI taxonomy): Eukaryota > Metazoa > Chordata > Actinopteri > Gobiiformes > Gobiidae > Lesueurigobius > Lesueurigobius sanzi. The sequence continues at coordinate 6,513 of OMNZ01027000.1, read as the reverse complement.
AACTGAATATAATAATTGATGTACCAGAGTTTCTCTCTCTGACCTGTTCTACTTCAAATATCTGAGGGGTAGGCTATTCTGGCCTTCAAAGCGAATACTGTGCATGTTGGCGTTCTTCGCGAAAAACCAATTGAGCTGAGCCAGGACGAGAGAACTAATTACAGTTTGCCTGGCGCCCCATGTCATTAATGAGGAATTGTAACACGGCTAACAAGGCTTTTCACAGGCACTGGCCCAAATAGGCTCATTTGAAACACGCCAACAGCCCTGAACTAAAAATGTAGCCGTCCAATTTAATTTTACACCGCTTTGTTGAAGTGTCACTTATGAGGTTAAGAGTAAATGGAGGCTGGTAAGAGGCTGCCCATAAGGAAATGGGGGGTTCTGAATGGATGTGATAAGAATTCTGTACAGTGTTCAATGTTAGTCTATAGCAATACAAGGACTGGACTGATCATTTTAATTATGGATACATTTTATAATATGGTTTAGTAAGCCCTTCAACTTTGGTGTTTGTTTGTTTTTTAGGCTATAATTTAGTCAAATCGACCAGTCCAGTCGACTGAGGAACAGTTTCGTACACAGGGCCATCGGGAAGCTGAACTCCCTCCCCTCCCTCCCTCCCCTCTTTCCCCTCCCCCGCTCCACAATCATGGATGAGAGAAACATAATTTCGAACCATTCACATGGTTTGACAAATAAAGAATCTTGAAATTAAAATGTATTCTTGCTCTGTGAACTTACTTATGGGTACTTATGGAAAACCAAATATTGTGATGCTTGGTGTGAAAAGTCTGACAACCACTGGGATGTTTTCTTTGTCACGTTTACAAGATAAACACTTAACAATACAATATAAATACTGGGTGACTGTGACTTGTGTCATATGAAAAGTGCTACACAAATAAGATTCCCTTCCCCTTTCAGTTCCACTATCCACACAGACTGAAGTTGGACTAATTTGGCGCATAGAGTCAAAATCTACATCTTTATATTAGACATGACTGAGGTGCCTGCACCGGATCAAATTCTGCAAAAAAAAAATACAAATTAAAAAAAAAGTAAGCCAGTGTATCTACAACATCTAAAACATTTCATGATTCCCAAAATTAACAAAAGATGATCTAAAAGGACAATAGTGAATAGGCCTATTATAACTGCGGATGTCTGTCGTGTTTAAATACTTTACATTGACTTTCTAATTAAATTGATTAAACGCAGGTGCCCATCTGCCAGGCAGCACGAGCGCACTCAGTCACGCGCCTTCCCATTGGTCGCAGCGGCGTCCTGCACGCGCTGACGACGCACCCGGAAGCTGGTGCTACCTGCTTTGTTATGTTTTGGTCGAGAGTTGAACTAGAGGCAGCAAGAGCGAGGACCACGCACTAAATGGGGCGAGCTCAAACGGGGCATGGAAGATGAAGGACCCATAGCTGACCGATGTACGATGCCGAGTTTTATCAGCAGTTTCGAGGAAGGGAGGGACAAATTGTCCCGCACCCTGTCGACTGAAACGTCCCTCACCGATAACAAAGTTGAGTCACCGGTTTTTGGTTTGAAGGGTCATGTCACCCGCTCAGACTCACAGCTGTCCCACCGAGACCAGGACAGAGGCGGCCAGGAGAGCTGTGCAGAGGAGGGGAAGGATGCGGAGGGCAATAACAACAACAACTGCAACAGCGGCGGCGGCGGGGGCGGAGGAGGCGGGGAGAGACGCAGGGCCAGCGCAGTGGAAATACTACTGAGGAGGAATTTTGGAACCGTGTCCAAATCTCCATCGCTGTGTCTAAATGCCAGCACTCGAGTGTTGTACGGTACCGAGGGTGACAGCCACCGAAAAATCAGTGCCACCAGCGGTGATGGGAACGAGAAAAAGTCCAGGCAAGAGACGGACGAAGCCGCCGATCAAAACGAACACACCTTGTGTGATACAGTGGACGTACAAGAAGTACAGTTTGTTACAAATGACTGCCATAATGTTAGTGATGATCATAGTGGAAGCACATTAAGTTTAAACGAGTCTTTTAATACCAAAGAACATGTGTATTGCACTGTTTACTGCATTGCCAACGACGAAAACTTAAAAGACCATGAATTATCAAACTCCAATGACACTCAGGCTTTTGAGCAAGCAGTGGAGTTAGAAATATACCCTGGCTCTAGCCCAGAGCCGGTGCTTTATACTCTGGATGACCTGGTGGATCCTTTTGGGGACTTGTCCCACCGGCTGGCCATAGAGCAAGCTGCTGCAGAGACTGCGGCACACTTCTGCCCCGTGTGCTTGGAGTCTAAACCCACCACACCCCTGCCCTGCTGTGCGCTGACTGTGTGTGAGGACTGTCTGAAACTCTACGTCAGCTCTCAGGTTGGTAAAGGGACGGCCAGCAGCGTGGTGCCCAATGCTCTCTCACAATAAAAGCTGGGTCATTCACCAGCTGGTGGCAGTGTCCTTGAGCAAAACACACACACACACACACACACACACACACACACACACACACACACACACACACACACACAGAGGGTTATCTTGGCCAATTGAGACATAGCCACTTGGTATTCTGAAACACTGAAAAGATAGGACATAAAGCAGCTGTACATTTCCCAAAAGCTTATAAGGACACTACACATACCTTAAAGCAGTAGTTCTCAACTAGTTTGGGGCCAGGTCCAGGACCTACATACAAAAATAGAAAAATACTGTATTCAAACTAATTATTGTTGAATAAACATGAAATAATCTTATGAAGATGAAATCATGATAGTCTGATATTGATTTGTTTTTGTCCACACCGACCTTTGACATGACTTCTGTTCTGATATTGGGCGTTACAAAAGTAAATTGATTGATTGATAGTCAGGGATGTCTTTGTGCATTTTCACCAGATAAAGAGTGAAAAAATGCTCCCCATAAGCTAAAAATGGTTGTGCAACCCACTGAGTTAAGAGGGGGTGCAGGGTTAGAGCCTACAGCTGATACCACACTTGACAAGAATGTAGCTTATCAATACACAGTACACACACACACACACACACACACACACACACACACACACACACACACACACACACACACACACACACACACGCATCTGTTTTAATAGAACCTGAAAATACACAGTAATAAGCAAAACGTAAACATCAGCCCTAAACAATCACAGCCTCAGTCAGTGTAGAAAAGCAACAACAATAGAGTATTTGTTTTCATTTTATTCATATTTTTTTGTCAAAGTATATTTTAAAAAAGTCACAGGTCATGCCTAACGATTACCTGTCCACTCAGCCAAGAAATTAATAATAGATAAAGCATTTTGTGCCATTTATCATCTACCATAGAAGTGTGCACTCAGAGTTCTTCTGAGGCACATTGCCAAAGGCCGTTTCTAACCAGTGTGTAAGTGCACTGGGGCAGCCATTTCTCTCCCTAAGTGCCTTGTCATTGAGATGGTTCAACTCTGCAGTCTTCTGGTCTGAAGGCTTCTTGATGAATGTTCAATGTCTGACTGGTTTGAAAGCTGCAGTCTTACATTTTGACTATTGTGGATGCTATAAAATCATTCTATAGTGCCTTTATCTCATTCTTATCTGCAGTTAGGTAGCCAGGCTTGAAAAATGGCATGATAACAATAGACTCTTTAGATAAGCGCAGTGGATGAGATAACAGTTGGTTAAACTGTCCTGTGGAGGTGGAATGGTTTTATCCCTTAATGTTTCCGTCTATTTTAGGATGAGCACTGCAGCTGCTAAGTCAGAGCTGCGTTTTAGAGGCTGACTGTGCCGTGTGTGAGAGCTGTTTTAGTGTGTAAAGTGAACCAATCTGTCCTATGCAAGCATGTTTACGTTTCATATGTGGGCTAAAATCAGAGGAGCCCCACATCCCTCTGATACACGCATCATGCAAAGCAGAGCACTGAAGGCTGCGAGCGACCAGTCCGACCAGTCTGTGGTCATCAATGTGTTGTGGCAACAATACCAACACAGCTCCAGTGTCTGCGCAGGATGCTTTTCAAAATCATGCAATGGGCTTTCTCTGGAGGAGTGTGAGTGTACAGTGGTGTAAGTTGTAACACTATCTGAGGGTGCTCTGCTCAGCTCAGGACTCGCCTCATGTTTGTGTGTAACTGGTCCCACTGGCTTTGACCGACAAAGAATGTCAATAGAGGAAGTTTGAAGAAAAGAAAACAAACAGAAGCCCAACTTTTCCTGTGAGGATGTCGGTGTCTTATTTCCTAAAATAACCCGCAAACTGAACATAGCAAATGTGTAATTTAAATTCAAATTGTGATGGTCAACCTCTTTGATTGTGCACTGTATGGACTCGGAGGCAGTCTATGATCCCCAAAGAGTAACAGAAATCACACTAAGCCTAACTCAAATCACTGTAACATAATTGTAGTTCAGAGGTTTCAAGTTGTTGGGCAAAGGAATATACTTTCAAGGAACAGAGCTAAAATTGGATTAGTCACTAAACACTCGGGACAAAGTGTTACAGTTCAATATTGAATGGTATTATCTTTTAATCTTTTTTGTTTAGAGGTCGTTCCATGTCAAATCAGCCAATGCGTTCTGCGCGACCATCTCAGATTTGCTTTAAACTTGGCTTGATTGTAGTTGATGAACCCAATAGTGAGTGTGTGGAGTTTGAAGCTGGTGTCTTTTGTAGTTTCTGGAATGTTTGTAATGTTTTACTGTAGCACTTAGGGATTTGTTCTGCAAATGTGAAGTGCATTATAAATAAAATTTATTATTATTAATTAGCTTTCAGTGTAGGTCAGGCCAAAATCGTGCCTTCTGTAAAATCCCAAACTCTGCAGCTCTAGATCCTCAGTAGTTTGACCAAAATGTATGCAATTTTCAGTTTATTCTACACATTGTGGACTACAGCATGATGTGCAGCGTAGGAGTCGTAGGTGTGTAGGGCCTCAAAGTATGACCTGCCTAAAGCTGAAAAAAATACATTCATGCATTATTTTGGACCAAAAAACATCAGATCAGATGTGAGATAACAAACTTGTAACACCTGCTTAATCATGTCTTATAACCATCCCTGCCCCTGTTTGTAGTAGCAAAGTAGCTTGAAAAAAGAGGGCAGATGTATTTAACATTTTGGAAATCCTGTGACATTGTTTGCAAATTTAAATGCCTAAAACACAAATTTTAGTAGGTGACTTTCTTGTCTCAAAATCTTTTTAGTTTGCATCAACTTATAGTCTTGAAATTAGCTGTGCATGCTCAGAGAGGAAAGGACTACAGATTGATAGGATCATATTACACTTATCTGGACTTTGATTCTTCAAAGTGGGGCTGTTACAACCCTCTGTTACAATCATTCTTTTCCTGCTGGAAAGAGCGTGACTCCCTTAGTAAATGTGGAAAAGTTCATGTTGGTGCTCCCATTACGCCAAGTTTTGATCAGAGCAGAAAATGTGTTGATTTGACATGGAATGTCATGGTTTTTAGTAAGAGACAGATTTTCAAACTCTATATTTCACTTTTACTTTTGCTGTAATCTAACATTAAAAGTTCCTCTGAAATATCCAGGTGCGAATGGCAAAATCATACGTGAGCTGTCCCAGCCCAGACTGCACTGGTTACCTGGAGGAGGGGCAGCTGCTGTCTCTTTTGACCAATGAGGAAGTGGCGCGGTATCGATTCTTCCTGGAGCTGAGTCAGCTGGACGCCAGCACCAAACCCTGCCCCCAGTGCAGCCACTTCACCTCCCTGAAGACACAGCCCCCAAACCGATCCGAGCACAAGTACAAGGTGCGGCTGTGGGGTATCTCCGTTTCATCATGATTCATGTAGTAGCTCTTAGGGCTGAACGATTTATCACATTTGTGAATTCTATCGCGATGTTGCACAGCGCGATTTGCACATCGCAGAGGTACGTGATTATGATCATGTAGCTCAGAGCGTGTCCGCTGTCGGCCCATTGATGTGACTGAAGCATTGAGCGGCGTCCAACATGTGCTTTTATTTATTTTGTCAGAGTATTTAAGGTGCGCGGTAGATCGTGCACATGAAGCGTTTATAATGCTGCCACCGCAAAGAACTAAGCTTATTTCTCAGATACTGTCAGTGTTGGGGAGTAACTAAATACATGTATTTAAAATACGTATTCAGAATACTCATTTAGAGTAGCTGTACTCAGGTACAAATACTCTCTCATTTGAGGGTATTTTGAATACAGTTACTTTTCAAATACCAAAGGAATACAGAGAGAGAGAGAGAGAGAGAGGAAGGAGAGAGAGAGACAGAGAGAGAGAGGGGAAGGAGAGAGAGAAAAAAAGAAGAGAGAGAGAGAGAGAGAGAGAGAGAGAGGAACAAGAGCGAGATGAAGAAGAGAGAGAGGGAGAGGAAGGAGAGAGAGAGAGGAAGGTGAGATAGGGAGAGAGAGAGAGGAGAGAGGGGAAGGAGAGAGAGGGAAGGAGGAGACAGAGAGAGAGGGGAGAGGAGGAGATAGAGAGAGAGGGGAGAGGAGGAGACAGAGAGAGAGGGGAGAGGAGGAGACAG
>OMNZ01026999.1:0-17810 GCA_900303255.1 Lesueurigobius sanzi | reverse complement strand
ATTTACATGCAAAGCAATATTTCCACAGATGTCTGAGTTTAGAATATACTAAAGGAGGGATCAAAACAAAATTTATTTCACTATACTAGCAAAAAAAATCAGGTTGTTTTTTTATGTCAGAAGATGTCCCTAAATTCCCCCAAAGTCTTGTTAGCTTCTTTCAAATGTCCCTAAAGATTTCACTTGCTCACTGAACTTGGATCGATGCCACTCGTCTGTCCATTGCACGCTTTACTGACCATGTGATCTGCTCAAAACCACACACACAGTCTGCATTTCAAGCCCTATAAATCGCTCTTGATAACATCATATCTGGAAGAAAACTTTTATTTCTTAATAGTGATTATAACGACTTCTATTTCCTGTGAATAACCACACGTGTGTGTATTATGGGCCGACATGACCTATTTCAGAGTTCTGTGCTGCAGCTCTCATAGGTCTCTCTGAGAGGGACCATACCTTTTAAAAGCCTGTGGTTGGTACAGGATATGGGTTTCTGTCACACATATTTTTCTTTCTATTTCCACAAAATATGAAAGTGAAATGCACAGGTGGAGGAAGTACTGAATCTGTACTTGAGTCAAAGGTATTAGTCTAACAATGATTGTATTGTATATAATGATTGCGTCCTCTGCATCACGTATATTCAGCTTTTAGCAGTTCAATTATGTCTCTTTTTAAGGTGTATTTTCCACCGTCGACACTGGAGGCATGGTGGGGTGTGTCTTGCCCGAGGACACAATTTGCAACTACTTCAGTCATGATTTTGTCGAATTGTTAACCTTTTAGACCTGGTATAGACCAGTCAGAGACTTGGTTTAGATCTGGTGGTACCCACATAGACAAATATTTCTGTGAAAAGTTGTACCATTTGCTATTTTTTTCTATTTACAATATTATCTTCCACCTTTATCATACAAGTGACATACCACGTAAGAGCAGATGACAGAACATGATGCCTCAAATGCTGATAAGCCTGAAATACTGAATTACGACAGCATCAAAGGGAATACACCTCTTGTGAGCTATAAATATTGTGGTTGCGTTTCATATCAGTCCAAGAAATACTTTGCATTCATTGCAGTGAACTAATCACTTCCAACCACAATCTTTCCTTTACATCAGTTTTCCCAGCCGGCTGCAATCACAGAACAAGGATTTCTTATTGGTGCTTGTATAATTTGCATAAACAATAGTTGAATAATAACACACTTTGGGCCTGATTTTATAGCAATTTGCACCTGATTTATCACTAGAAATGGTTTATATTATTAGTGGTGTTTCGCAGTCGTGCTTCGGACAGATTTCTGTTGCAACTGTGGAAGCACCTTAAGTATAATGTAGTCTTAGTGTACTGAGCCTTCCTGCATAACATAATATTTTAGTTTTAGTTAAGTATGAATTGTACTCTCACTTCACGTGACTTGACTCAGTGGCGTCCCCTTAACCAAATCCTCAGTGCGATACCTGAGCACATCTAGTGCTGCATAAACTGACCAAAACCTCTGTGGTGTTTCTTTAAAGTGGAGAGTCAGGTCTTTTCTCCATGCAGTCACTAGGACAAGGTTTAAAGATTTAAAAATATTTGACAATATACTGTACTTTCATGTGTGTATAGAATAATACAATACACAAAAACAGCTTGATTTGCTAAGCTGAATACACGCTGAATACTGTCAGCTCGTTTTATTAAGGGGAAAGTCATTTTTTTTTCAATTTTCAGGTTTGCTTCCTTAACATATTAACTTTCACCTGGAAACAAATAAATTACCTAATCTTTACAATAAGAAGAGAAATGATTGCACAATTCAATGTTTCTCCATAAACATAATAATAACAATGGCTTACGTATTGCGCTTTACAAGCCTGTGTCACATGCCTGTTTCTCAAAGTGCTACACTGTAGATATACTCCATACTTGGTGGTGGTAAGCTACTATTGTAGCCACTTGGGTAGACTGACGGAAGCAAGGCTGCCAGTCCATGCCATCGGCCTCTCCGACCACCACCAACCAACCACTCTCACATGACATTCATACGGGCTGTGGATGAAGGACACGGCAGTCTGCACCTGCAGGAGCCGGGATTCAAACCCCCGACTTTCCGATCATGAGCTTTACCATCTGCGCCATCTTTACTTCATTAGAGTCTACAGACTCCAAACTTTACTTTACTAGAGCCTACAGACTCCAAACTTTACTTTACTAGAGCCTACAGACTCCAAACCTTACTTTACTAGAGCCTACAGACTCCAAACTTTACTTTACTAGAGCCTACAGACTCCAAACTTTACTTTACTAGAGCCTACAGACTCCAAACTTTACTTTACTAGAGCCTACAGACTCCAAACTTTACTTCACTGGAGCCTACAGACTCCAAACATTACTTTACTAGAGCCTACAGACTCCAAACATTACTTTACTAGAGCCTACAGACTCCAAACTTTACTTTACTAGAGCCTACAGACTCCAAACATTACTTTACTAGAGCCTACAGACTCCAAACTTTACTTTACTAGAGCCTACAGACTCCAAACTTTACTTTACTAGAGCCTACAGACTCCAAACTTTACTTTACTAGAGCCTACAGACTCCAAACTTTACTTTACTAGAGCCTACAGACTCCAAACTTTACTTAACTAGAGCCTTCAGACTCCAAACTTTACTAGAGCCTACAGACTCCAAACTTTACTTAACTAGAGCCTTCAGACTCCAAACTTTACTTTACTAGAGCCTTCAGACTCTAAACTTTCCAGTCTTGGACTATGTTTTTCAGGTTTGTTCAGAAGGATTTTTCCAATATTTAATTGCTAGCCAGCTGGCTTATTGGGTGTTGAACTCCAAAAAACAAGGCAAAAATTCAATTTTTACAGATTTATTCACTAATAACTAGTGTATACTATAAATTTAGATTTCATTCATTTTTACACATAAAATGCCTTTTTTTTTTTTACAATAAATGACAGAAAACTTGCAATACATTTTTGTCATGTCAGTAATATACAGCAAAAGTTTCAAATTGATAATACTCAATTCAAACATTTTCCCTATTCACCTGCAGTGTCTCACTTTAAGATAAGGGACCACTAGTCTCCTATCAGCTGATACATTATTTACCAAAGACAACACATTTTTAGCCACTGTGTTCATTTACTCTCAATCTTTACCCCTTGAAATCCCTGCAATGTGCAGACTTACTGTCGGTGCACACGTGGCAAATCAATCTTGGGGCCTGAAAATAGAGATAGCAGGTTACCAAGTGAATGCACATCCTAAAGACTCAGCCGGAGACGCTGAGTTGACTTGTGCCGACAGTGTCAGGAGCAGTTTGGAACTACAGGTGGAGGGTCACAAAGCGTGGGGCTCCTCCATGAAGCAGCCCTCTCCTCCGCTCTTCCATTTTTAATCGTTTTGTTAAATTATTCGGTCTCTGTGTGTGTCGAGCCGCTGTGCATTGGGGCCCCGCGTGTGTCGGACAGGAGCAGAGGGGAAAGAGATGTGGCAGGGAGGCCCGTCTTTGCCACGAACACTGGGATCCTGTGGGAACACTGGAGCCACAGCAAAGTCATTCATTAATAAACAAAATCCCAGTTCCGCCTTAAACTCGGAGGACAAGGATTCTTCACACACGTTCGAGATGAGCTGGAGTTGCATCATGACAACTGAGCGCAGCCAAGGAGTTATGTCTAAGCACACATGGCACAAACCCCTCCCAAGCGTCATGAGTTCAAGGCCTAACCCTTAGTTTTCTGAAATGTCTCTCTCCATCTCAGGCTAAGGTGTCTGTCCTGAATCTAAAATAAAATACAAATATCTAAAAGATAATAATAATAAAGTATTACTGTAGACTGTAGAAAAGTGGTTTTCAAACTTTTCACACAAAGTACCACTTCCAAGTACCTTCCAAGTACCACCAGGCCTAGGTCTAATTCAAATCAGGACTATACTGGGTTCAAAATAGTAAACTGGGTGTAAACCAGAAAAACACTCAACTAAAATGCATAATATATAAAGAATTAATACAGTCTAAAACTTCAGATGACCCCGAGTACTGCCTGAACAAGCCCAAGTACGTCCAGTGGTAAACATACCACAACTAGAGAAACCGCTGTAGGCAAAATATCTGATAAAAAGCTAAAATAGTTCTCAGTCAGGTGTACCAATTGAATTGTCGCTGAGAAAAGTTGGTACCGTACTTCAGAAAGAAGTCTGTAGCGCCCCCCTCAGGAACTCTAAAGAAAACACCAGTATAAAAAGTTAGTCCAAGATCATTTGAGGCAAGACATCACATTTTATCTAAGTAAAAAACTTGACACGGTTCATGTCTGGCCAATTCAGAAAAGGAGCCTTTCATATATCCCCATTAAGGGCTAATAATGCAAAATGCAGCTTTTGTTTAATTTGATTATCATTTTCATTTTTTCATTTAATAAAGAAATAACAAAACTCCACAAAAGAAGTAACGAAACTCCACAAAAAAAAAAAAATATTTTATACTTTTTTATTGTACAATTTTATAAATCACATTTTGTACAAATTTTGCTAACAAAAAAGCTAGTCAGACTTCAGTTAGCCGTTTGACAGGAGCCCAAACATAAAAATATAATTTAACACTGCAGTTATGCGATTGAACAAATGAAGACACACGGTTCGAGTCTATTGTGGCAGAGCAGGCTTTTCCAATGGTTCACCCTTTAGTGTAACGTTACAAACCAAACCTGGGACCCAGAGGTTTGCACAGTTCAAATCCAGTTTGTGTCGGTGGTGATTGGGAGGAGCGTGGTTTGTCATTTGGTCCAGTTCCGGTGTTGTTAAGAGGCCGAGATGCGGAGGTCGAGAGGTCAAAGGTCGTGGGCAGCAGTTCTTAAGCGCGGGTGTATTTCCCCCAAATGTGAAGCATGAAGACGGAAGCGATGAAGAGCAGGCTCATGACCAGGACTGGCACGGGGCCCCTGTCAAAAATCATAGACACCGATGAGCACAATAATGTTCCGTTTATGTTCAGTCAGAACATGGGGACAGCTCTTAATTATGGTTGTGTATTGTGGTCAATGAGTCAAATGTTATGGTAGATTATCAGTAGTACATATATAATTAATTACCAGGACTATTCACCTAAAACAAAACAAAAAAATGAAGTTAAGTTAATCAGACTTTAAGCCTTTACAAACAATACTAAAGGAAAAAGTGCGTCGCTCCCGTAGAGGTTTATCTGACATATTAAAAAAAAAAAAAAAAAAACCACAGCTTCATCATGTGCTGGAACTCCAAAACCCCATCAGGATCATCAGTGGGAGCGATTTTATTGATGAGCCTCGGATACTAGGAGGGGCTCTGGTGTCTGGAGGAGGGGGGGGGACTGTGCAGAGGGAATTGGGGTGCATCGCTAAGTAGCAGATATTGCCATGCCGACCACCTCCTCAGCAGCTCCCTCCTCCCTCTTGTCAGGAGGCTGTAATTGAGTTGACCTTTTAGAGTCGATCCTTTAATGAAGCTTTGAGGCGGGTGCCTAACGGAGGAACAAACACGTACTCGATACACAGCACTGTACCGTACGCCCTGCCCTGTTCAAACTGCTCAGACACACTCAATATAACGCCCCAATTGATCTACTGTGTGCTACGGACACGTGACCCAAGTTGCTTTCATACACATTTATTGTATAGCGGTCTGACACTAGTAGCAGTTTTTTATTTATTTATCATCGTTTAAAAGAAATCTTCACTGAATACCGAACAATAGTATAATAAAAATAGAAAAGGTTTTGAACAAGATGGGGAAAAAATACATCCTGACAACTGCAGCTCCATCATAGTTGTGCTGTTTTTGAACAATCAAGAGAAGTCTGTGGTAGTCATTGCTCAAAAAGGTGTTTACATAAGCCCAAAGGTAGATTTCTTTATCAATCATAAATAATTCTATATCAGACTTCATCATGATAAACAACAAAGAGCGGTGTGCATTCTTCCTGAACCTGCTGGATTTGGTTTGTGTTAGGCAAACTTTAGATGGTTCAGTTATTGAGGTGATTTGCGTGCACAAAAGAATTTCACACACACGTTAAGCTGAAATTATTTGTGGGACACCATAGGCACGTTGGGGTAATTTCCCGTTATTACGGTTTCCTCCGATTTCAGTTGATGAAGATAAATTACTCTAAGTAGTTGCTTATGAGTGATTCCAGTTAAATGTCAAAGAGGAAATGAGCTGGGAGTTTGGAAGGCATTTTTAAAGCACACTTACACTTTAAGACCCGGTGAGTCCTCGGTGTAGAAGCGCCACATGCCTCCTGTTCCCGCTGATGTGGTCCTGCCACCGCTGCGAGTGCCGCTGCTGGCTGCTTTCCTAGAAAACACAATGCAAATGAATCAAAGACCGTCTCAAGAGAGGAACGAGGAAGATGCACAAAAAGTTGTTTAATGTTGAAAGAAAATGACACCGTATAAAATGCTAATAAATGATGATAATAATAACAGTTGTGTACAAACGTTTGTCAGGGTATGTAAACTTTTGCATTTCATAGAATATGAGTGAAATACAAAAACCTGTATTTCACTCATGGTTAGTGGTTGCGTGAAGCCATTTATTGTATGTAAAAAAAAAAACCCTGTTTGTTTACGCTTTCAACAAGAGAAACTAGCCAAATGTCCCTGATCAAAAGTTTACATATTGTGCATCTTGAAACGAACATCAATTTTTTCCCTGGCAGTTGTTGAAGGTCATGTAAACATTAAATCAGTTAACATAGTTAAACATAGTTAAATAGTCACATTTGAGTATTTCCCGTTTCATTATGATTTCAAAAGAGTAAACTCAGTTCTTTGACAATAAATTGCTTCGCACAAACCACTAACCCAGAGTGGAAAAAAGATTATTGTGTCATCATTCATATTCTATGAAAAATGGCCAAAGGATTAAAAGGGTATGTCAACTTAAAAGGGAATGTAAACTTTTGAGCACAACTGTATACAGACTGAACTGTACACTCCTCCTCCACAGGTAAATGATGGCTTTCAAGGTGATTCATTCCAAGAGACTCGCATGTTATTGTAAAGGCTGGGTGTAATGAGAGCATCTCATTACCCACTGATTAAGCCCTGAGCACAACACCCATTTGTTGCTCTAATCATCCTACAAGAAAAATACAAACATGACTCTAGTCTGTAGTGTGGGGGTATCGTTGGATCCTTTGTCTGATTGACTTCCTCAAAAAGTAGATGAGCTTGTAATTTTACAGCTTGATCCTTTCATGTAGATTATACAGTAACACAAAGTATACACGACTTGATTTGTTAATTTAATGAATTATGAGTTATTATATGAGTTTTAGACCTCTACGTGAAGCCTTAAAATAAAACAAAATTGATTATTAATTGACTAAAACATCAAAGTGTGTGTAAATAGTAAGTGGGGTCAATACATATAGTACCATCAAAAAGAGTAGCTGCAGAGTTGGAATTATGTGTAATCACAACAAAAGAACACGAATGAAATACTTTTGCGTTCAGCTATAAAAGTAGGTAAATGAAATGTACCTCTGTCTGACTGTGGAGCCTGCTGCGCGAGGGGCCACGGTCTTACTTGGGGAACGGCTTGATGCCCCCACATTGGTTGCGCTTGCTGCTGGTCCAGGCTGTAAACAGAGTGAGAAATAAAAGTAATCACGCCCCACATCCTGAAGAAGGAACAAGAAGATATACAAGAAGGAACACACAAACAAAAGGAATTATGTAATTACAGTGCAACAACAGTGATTTGATTTTACAGCCCGGTCAATATGGTAAATTTACTCGTTTTAGTAAATAATTATGCAGCAAAGATTCATACATCACAATAGGATAGTTAATTTAAGCATAATCTATAAGATTTGGCACAATTATAGTTTCACTGAACAGCCACGTCTGCACTGACAGGCTAATGCTAAACAGCTAATATAGACAGCAATAGCTCAGCGCAGCTCTAAATGAATGAGCAGCCGTAGCTTAGCATCAATTCAAACCTTATTGCAGAGTAGTAAAGCTGACTTACCATTATTAAATTGTGCGTTGCGATCGAAAGTGGTTCTGTAATGTCCTCTTGAGCTGTGGTCCACGTAAAAGAGCAGCAGGCAAGAGAAATCGGTACAAATTTGAGGAGAATACCCACAACGCTGACGCCTACCTAGAAAGGACACGACTACACACAACCTGGAGAGACATAGGAGCCCGAGCAGTTGCCTGACCGGCTTTTTTGATAAATTCTCAATTATTTTAGTTAAAACATTTTTCTTTTTATATCATTACATTTTGAAATTTCAAGGTTTAACGTATATAATATCTATGCTGTAAATAATAAAACATATTGCATAAACTTGCAATTTGTTTAGAAGGCAAATCGTCAACCGGCCCTAAACAGTAGTTGACGTGTCTTACAGGAAGCTGTGAAAACGCTGCCATTCTGGGGCGAACACAGGACATAAAGATCAGAGTTTTAAAGGGGCTTTAGAGCCATTATGGCTGAGAAAGCGCCCCAGTTTCTTAATATCGTGTCTTAGCGCTCATATGGGCGAAGCTAAACATAAACGAGTTTTATCTGAGTGGGGAGAAGTATTCAAGAACTAAAGGTAACCATTAAGATTTTGTTTAACTATTTGAGCTAGTCTAGTGGGTAAAATTATTCGTCCAAAATCAAGTAGCTTTAAGCAGCACGTGATCGGCCATTTGTTACCTTTGTACATTGTTTTATATTGATGGCACTGTACTATCTGAAATTAAAATTCTAGCAACAGGCCAAATCATCTATCTTTATTATTCCCAAGACACTTTCATTTATACAGTTTTCTATCATGTGAATGTCACTAAACCACTGTGTCCGTTAAATACTGTATTGTATCAAAATATTATTTTTTTCCTCAAAATTTATTTTAAGTTCTGAACATCCTTGTGTACTCTTCTCTTGTCTTTTTAAGATGGTGCGAGTGGTGTTCCTGCATCCAGACCTGGGCATTGGTGGAGCTGAAAGGCTGGTGGTCGATGCAGCAGTGGCTTTAAAATCTCGAGGGTGCACTGTTCAGATTTGGACAGCTCATTATGATCCCACACACTGCTTCTCTGAGACCCTTGACCCAGACCTGCCCGTGGTACGTTGATATTGTGTTGTATTTCCTGTAGAAAAGTTGACAATAATGCAAAAACTTTATATCACCAGTTTTGAAACTGTTTTTACTACTAATTAAAACTAAATAAACCTAATAAACCTACTAAATAAAACTAATTTTACTGTTGCTCTCTCAATCAGTTCATAATCAAACAGATGAATGGGTGGGGAAATGTTTAATCACTGTCCAGTTTAATATTGTTTTTCCACCGAATGTCACTTTTCTGATCATAGGTCTGTGTGGGCGACTGGCTACCCACGAGTTTGTTTGGTTACCTGCATGCCCTTTGTGCTTACCTAAGAATGATCTACGTGGCATTATACCTGGTCTTCTTCAGCGGACTGGAATATGATGTTGTCTTCTGTGACCAGGTCAGTTTAAGTCATTTGTATTAACACGACACACTGTTGGTTTTTGTAGTGTAAAGGCCCGGACACACATTACACAAGGTGTGCTCTGAAGAGTCGCATTATACATAACGTGTGTTTCAGGCTTAATGTCATACCCACCACAGTGTGAGTGCTACTGTATAGGTTTAATGGCCACTGCAACTCTCGCCGGACATAGCCATTAGACTCTGGTCGACCAAAAATTCACCACTGGTCCATCCGTCCATGGGGGTGGATCCTTTCCCCAAATTGGTTCCCCTCGAGGTTTCCTAATTTTCTCCCATGTGGTTTTAAGGGTTGTTCCTCGTCATTGAGGAAGGTGTAAGGATGTGGGATACTCTAAGCTTGTTATGTCCGATTTACTTATTTACGGGGCATTACATCTGGTTGTGACATTTCATTCGTGTGTGACTTATTTTGATCATTCTTGATGTCTGATGTTGATTTGTTTTTGTCCATACCAACCTCTGAGACGACTCCTGTTGTGATATTGGGCGTTGCAAAAATAAATTGATTGATTGATAGGTTGTGTTCATTCCATGCCTAGAAGACTTGGTGCAACCTTTGTTCATATGTGCTGACAGAAGACATTGAATTTTTTTGGCAATTTTTGTTTCATGTGGATTGGCCCAGGAATTACAGAGAAATTATCAATTAATTATAACAAGAAATCTGCATTTTGACAGTTCTCACAGTTACAGCCATGGAATTTTGAGCTGCCCTCAACCTCAATTTTAAACTATAGGCTGTTTAGAAAGTTGTGATGTCACTTGAACACAACCTACCATTTACAAATAGATAAGACAATTTTTCTGGAGGAATAAAAATTTAAAGACCTTAAAATTGCACTTCATAAATATGTAATGTAATGTATTTATTTATTGCCTTACACAAGCAGTTATTGATTTATTTCGTCATGATAAAGTACATGATTTTCCTTTTGTCCGTATCAGTCTGAAAGTTTGAACTTTCTGCCCTCCAGGTGTCTGTTTGTATTCCAGTGTTGAGACTGTCCCGTCACAGAAAAAAGGTTCTGTTCTATTGTCACTTCCCCGACCAGCTGTTGACTCAAAGAAAGACTGCTCTGAAGAAAATATACCGTGCTCCTCTTGACTGGCTAGAGGAACGAACCACTGGTATGGCTGACATGGTATGTGCATTTTACCTACTCATTTTACAACTTTGTGACAATCTTCATATTCATTGATAACTTGAGATAAAGTGAATACTCAAAGAAACATAGTGACATTCTGTCTGGACCCGAGGCTATTGTAAAACCTCTGGATATAAACTCATGCAGAATTAATGTGCTGTGATACCAATCCTCCTCAACTAATCTGTGTCTCTCTGCAGATCCTGGTGAACAGTCAGTTCACTGCGGGCGTCTTCAGAGACACCTTCAGGAGCCTGAGTGGAGTCCAGACAGACGTGTTGTACCCCTCCCTCAACACAAAGACCTTCGACCAGCCGAACACAGAGGAGTCAGGCCTGGGGGGGCTGCTGCCTGAGGGCACGTCCTGCATGTTTCTCTCTCTTAACAGATATGAGCGCAAAAAGAACCTGGGCCTGGCTCTGGAGGCGCTGTCGGCTCTGAGGAGCAGCCTTCCCAAAGAGCAGGCAGCGGGCGTTCACCTGGTGGTGGCGGGAGGCTACGACGACCGTGTCACAGAGAACGTGCAGCATTTCAATGAGCTGAAGGATCTGGCAGAGCAAATCCACTTGGAGGCCTGTGTCACCTTCCTGCGTTCCCCCTCAGACTC
Source organism: Lesueurigobius sanzi (assembly GCA_900303255.1). Lineage (NCBI taxonomy): Eukaryota > Metazoa > Chordata > Actinopteri > Gobiiformes > Gobiidae > Lesueurigobius > Lesueurigobius sanzi. Next base: position 6,527 of record OMNZ01026999.1, on the reverse strand, counting down.
CCTGAAGGTGGCGCTACTTCGAGCCAGCACTGCTGTGTTGTACACCCCCAGCAGAGAGCATTTTGGGATAGTTCCAGTGGAGGCCATGTACTGCTGCTGCCCTGTTGTAGCAGTGAACTCTGGGGGCCCCCTGGAGAGTGTGGCTGATGGAGTGACAGGCTTTCTGTGTGAGCCCACAGCTGAGGCCTTCTCTGCAGCAATGGAGCGGCTGGTCACAGAGTCCTACCTCCGCAAAGACATGGGACTGGCTGGTCAGGCCAGGGTGCAAGATAAGTTTTCTCTGGAGGCTTTCTCAGACCAACTGTATGACTACGTTCTTAAACTCAGCCAGTAACAGTTTTGCACCGACTGTGAACAGTACGCTTTAAAGTAGAGAGCACTTGGATATGTTTTATGCTGAAAGATGTACTGGAATGAAACAACCCTTCTCATGTGTACTGATTAGAATGAAGTAATCTGGGGGAATAATGGCCAGAGGAAGAGGTTTGAGGTTTTTGGCACTTTGAATAATTCAAATGGAATAGACTGCCATAGAGATAACATCTGCAGACTTTCTGTATTTAATGTTAAGGTCCAAAGGGTAGAAGTGCTAGATTTTTCTTGGTCAAACAGTGCCTAGAAGCCTATATATTAACATATAGGATGTTAATATTCACTTATGGGTAAATGTAGATGTGCTCCTTACGTGTGTCGGCTGCGCACTGAAAACGTATGGAGAGCCGCGTGTCTGTGCGGGGAGGGGAAATGTGACGACTTCTACCACAATTAATCAGCATTCCCCTGGAGGGGTTGCTGCGAGGGCAAAAAGGATGGAATCTCTCTACCAATTAAGAAAAGAGTAACGAGTTTAAAAAATACCACCCCTGCAAGGCAGTGCGAGAGGGTGAAGCAGAAAGATCCCCACAAATGAGGCAAAAGGATTGATTGTAAGAGTAAAATGTTTTGCACTGAGTATGTTTTCCTGTCTGCGCCGCTGTTTGTCGGTGTCTGGGACTGGAACAAGAATGTCGTTAGCACCCCATGGCGTCACAGGCCACCATCCCAAATCGATAAACGGGATGCTTCCTGTTCAGGCCATTGGACTGGGAGCTTTGTTCGCGGCGTCTGTGCATTGAGGAGCTCTGGCCCGGCCGTGACTCCTGCTGCTGGGTGGGGGTTATTAGCAGATGATGGAGACTGCTTGCTTTATTAGAGGCCTGCTGATGGCCAGAGCAGCGTCTGGGTCGTTATGAGGCAGGAGAATAGTAGAAGGTCATTGTGTCTGTGTACTGTATAGAAACGCTCTTATTGACATTCCTGAAGGCTTAATAAACAAGAGGACACATACTTTCCTAACTTCTATGGGCTTTGCTTTGTTGATAACTTTTTTTGGCCTTTATTGGAGCGAGCTGAGTATTTTCGCAAACATTAATAAAGGATTTTTGATGCTTTCTCACTCATTTAGGAGGCTAGACGGATAGGATGGATGTATAGATGAGACATACATCTAAGAAGCAAAGTTTATTTTGCCGATTTTGAAAAGTTACTGAAAGTTGTTAGCTCTCTGTCTCTGTGCGTTGCTGCGTTATCATCTGCAGAGTCTGTCGTGTCCGCGTTGGCCTGGTTGTTGTTATTCTTGAAGGGAATCTAAACCAAGACATAATTGGAACATTAAATTACAGTTAAATGAATTAAAACTCTAATAGAGAGCACTGTGCAAAAGTCTGACTGGTTTTACAATAGCAAATACAAAGATGCTTTAAAAAACTTGGATGTATCCAATCAGTTTATCAGCAGCCTTTTCTTGCAATGCTAAGGATTTGAGGCACAGACCTTGTGTCAGACTTTAATATTAATGAGTAAAGGTTTCTAAGGGCTTCAGTCTGTAGCTCTCTAACCCAATCCAAGAAGCTCAAAGGCTTTCTAAGCGTTTACATTTGGACACTGTCAAATTTGATTCCTGTCTTCCTGACCAAACATTTGTATCAAGTCACTTTTGTAGATGCATCTTCCGTTTGTGCACTAAATGACAATCTGAAACATTGGGGTTAGATGTACTGTTTTTTTTTTTTTGTGTTGAAATATCACCTTGTCCTTGTAACTTTGTACTATTTCAAACATTGACTCTCTTTTGGACCCAACTGGTTGCACACAGCTTGGCTGTAGCAGACGAATGTAGCAAGGTGCTCGCTGTTGAATGAAATGATGTCATATTTGAACTCCTGCCGGCGGAAGGTGCGGCAGCGACGCATCACCTCGTCCAATGGGGAGGTGCCCAGGCTGTGTTTGCTGTTGTTGACCCGGATCGAGGTGCCAGCGGGAACTTTGATCTCTGAAATGGGCAAATCCTGGTCTTCTTCAGCACACTCCCCGATTTGGACTTGGGCATCAGGCTTTCTGTGTCGTCTTCTCGTCTTTTAAATGTGAAATGAATGGAATTGAATTAAATGTGAATAAAAGTAATAACACAGATTTGATGTTCCAGGTTTTATGTAATTGTGCACCTCCGACGCCAAAGTGCATGACATTCCCCTCGCCGACGTAGACCACCCACAGAGACAGTCCAGACCAGGGGCGGACGAACTCAGTCAGGTCTCCAATCTGAGCAGTTTCAACACTTATATCAACCTCAACAGAGAAAAACGACACACTTCAGGTAAATTATTGCAAAGAGGACACCAAACTGTGCAATATAGGGATAAGTAAGGCACTTTTAGGCATTTTAAGATGGACAAAACCTGGCTGGAATTTACTTTGCTAATTCAGGGGTGAATGCTATAAAAAAGTGCAATATCCAGTGTAAATATCTCAAACAATTACTTCATTATTTCAAAAGGAAAATGCACAATAAAAATTGCTATTTAAGAACAATTATACCTAATATTTATCCCATATGAATAAAACAAAAATGTATATAAGACTATAGAGACAATAGAGAACTTATAATCACTTAGAGTCACTTATAATAATGATAAAGTTTATTTGTATAGCACTTTTCTAAACAGTTAAAAAGTGCTTCACAATATAACAAACTACAAAAATAAATAATGATAAAAATTTCAAAGATCACGAGTCATGACTAAAAACAACAATTACCCAAATGTCTTGCGATATAAAAAGGTCTTAAATAAATTCTAATTGTTTGTTACAGCAGCTCTTAAGAACACAAAGGGAATGTGAATTGTGAGAAAATGTGTCAATCAAAGAAGAACAAAATAAATGTACAAAGGTAATAATGGAATAAAGGTTTATTATGTACAATAAATTAAAAACTGTGGAAAAAAGGAAGAAAAAAGCAAAATGTAATGCCTCTAATCACTTTGCTGTTGAGAAAAGTGCAATATGGTAGTAGTAACAAATAGCCATTGTACACAACCACTCTTAACTAGAGATGGGTACCGTTAAACGATACCAGTATGGTATCGAGAAAATAATTAAGATGCTACCGGTATCGAAAAATGCCTGGTGGGTCAAATAAATGATAAAAACACGTGTTTTATTGAATAAATGACCATTATTGTGTTCAATTTAGCTCTGGAAATAAAAGTGTATTTTTTTTTGACAAAGTGTGTGCGGTTTTGTTTTTTTAAATACCGGTACGAGAACCGTTTGAGCACCAGTACCGTTTAAAAAATACTGAGTAGGCACTGGTATAGGATAAAACCCAACAAATACCCAACCCTACTCTTAACCCCTGTCTTACCTGCTTCCATGTCATTGGAGGCAGCAGCGTGTTCAGTTCCACAGCACGTTCATGGTCACTGCTCACAGTGAATGGGTTGAGCAACACTTTCATTAAGACCCAATAACATGGCACTGATTAATAAATAACACTCAGACTGTAACACTGTTGTATTGTCTATTTTCAATATTATTCCCTCGTGGTGCGTTCTAACATGGCAGTCAACAACACAACGGGCTCAAACTATCCTGAAGTTATTCCATCTAGCTTACCTAGTTCTACAGTTAACAGTTTGTTGTTTGCACCGGTAAGATGGCGCCTCAACCACATACACATCAACACAATCTGCTGGCCACGCCCCATTATGTGACATCACATTCCAAAGCTTGATAGTAGGTCATTTACTTGTTTCCAGGTGAAAGCTTATACTGTATGTTAATAGAGCAAACTGGGCCAAAACCTGAACTGAGTTTTGCCTGCAGTGTCACTCCTTAATCGACTTGTGAAAAATGAACAATAAAGTTTTAGCTCAATATTTATTGTACATGTACCTTACATTCGTGGGAAACTGTTGCCTGCAATCTCCTTATTACTGTTTACGGAGTCATTGAAGGTATTGTTAGGAAAAAATCACTATGCGGGTTTGTAATGCTTTAGGGTTGTCATGTCATTGGTCTTAAATGGTCTCAATGATATAATTTAGCTGTATTAGAAACAAGTTAATCTCTGTATCGGTCACTGCAAGATTCTACACAATGACCTCTAAAATGGAAATCCCTTTTTCTCACAGTGATAGATGGTAAGAAAAAATGCTGAAATTTTAGTAAAAACAATAGAAAGACAGTGCTGAGACTCTTGTCAACAAATCAAATGATTATTGAACATAGCCACAGCTTCACACTTCCACTATAATTTCATAGTTTTTCTAATTTGATGGATGTCTTTAGCTCCAAGTTGACGGAGTACGTTTTGCAGGCTCCTGTGTGTCCACCCCCCCTCAGAGTGTGCCCTGTGGAGGGAGGCCTGTTATAGAGATCACGGTGCGTCTGAGCCGCAGTGATAACCGGTGCCTAGGTGCCACGGGCGCACAGTCCTTAATTAATTAATGAGACCGCGGGGTGGTTTTCTAATTCCACGTAGCCGGTGCGGCGCGGGGGGAGAAGATAGCCTGGAAATGTTTAGGTGTGAGTTTTCAGGCGACGGAGGAGCAGAGATGTATGTGGGTGCGCCAGGCTGTATATCTATTTAGTTGGCAGTTTGGGAGCTGCTTGTTAGCGGAATATTAACTACGTGCAGAATATTTTTACTCCGACTTTAATCACGGCTCATGATTGGGTGTTAATCATGGGGTAAATGAAGCTGATGAGGAGAGAAGCCGCAGAGGCCCAATACATCAACAGCCCGTGCTCCTGTGCATTAACCAGGTCACAGCCCCTCTGCCCTGGAAACTAAAGAGGGAGCGTCCCCCTGTCGGCCCAGGGAGTCGAGCGGTGTGCTATTGTTCTCTACAATGCTTTTGCTATTATGTCACACTTTCTTCAAAACCCAAACAAATAGTTTAAAGGCACACTGCGTAAAATTGTATCCAATAATCACAAGAAAATACAAGCTTCTCTTTTGTTGCAGATATTCTTCATAGTTTGGAAAAAATAAACATGTGTCTTTGCTGTTAGCGGCTCACGTCTCCTAAGACCAGACTTGTAACTTTTTTCATCTCAATGAAGATGGCGACTAAAGGAAGATAAATATGAGATTTAGGTTAGGTCCTTATCCGAATACATTCTTTGATTACCCACTGCAAAAAAATATACTTTTCTGTGCTTAGCTGGTCATAAGGAGCATGTCTTGTATTGCATGTCTTTACACATTGTACTTTTTATTAATCATGTTTAATTTTTACCATAAAGCTCATTGTATAATAAAACCTAGAGACCAAGGCACTCCTCCCGTATTATAATTCTCTATTTACATTTTCTAAAAAGCCTTTATTGTGCTGGGCAAATATATATTAAAACCTTTTTAAAACAGCTAGTTTCTTCCAATATGAAACCAGAAGTATGAGGATAGGATGTTTTCCTACCTTTAGCACCAAGAGAGGAGGGACTTCGAGGTTAACTCCTCCTTCTGGTTTACTCTTTAAGAGAGGCAAAAAGGCACGCACGTCCCAATTCTCAGTCAGCGTGCTAGATCAAAAAGATACGAGTATTAGAAGGAGTCAAAGATCCGCACAAGCTGCAGTAAGCTCACCATTTATTTGGCACCACAAGTGCAACGTTTCGGGCGTCAGCCCTTCATCAGACAGTTTCAAAGTGCTCTGACACACCTGTATATACACAGACACGTGACCTAATCAGTGTCACATGACACAAGAGCGAATATATACACAGATCAAAAAATACAGACAATGTGTACAGGCACATCTGCAAAACATGTGGACCCATGTGACCACTACACATAGAAAAATAGATATGTACAATATATACAGCATATATACAAAAATTTACAAAAGTTGCTGGTACCCCGGGGTAGACTAAACAATTGTGACAGACTGCAGTGATGTTACATGAATGAAAAACAGCTGTACAAACACTGGAGTATAGATGCCAATGTTGAACTTACAGTGCCTCTCGTAAGTACTAATACACTTTGAACTTTTGCACATTTTGTCATGTTTACAACCATAAACATAAATATTTTATTTAGATTTTTTTAATGAAAGTTCACACACAAGTAACAGACAACTGTGAAGTGAAAGCAAAATGATACATGATTCTGTTATTTTTCAAAAAATAGAAAACCGAAAAGTCTGGCATGCACAAGTATTCATACAGCATGAGTTAATACTATGTGGAACCCCCTTTTGCTG
>OMNZ01026995.1:38585-51723 GCA_900303255.1 Lesueurigobius sanzi | reverse complement strand
AATTAATAGCTAGTAGTAGCTATAGTAGTAATAGGGATACTGTACCCATTTTTTCTGGTTGTACTGTGAAATCCATTTTTCCCTCTTGTACATTTTGCATTTGCATGTCGGACGCAAATTTAAATCATCCCAGGCTAACGCAACATACTGTATTTACTATTGCAGCAAAGTGTGCACCTGTCCATCTGCATGGTGCTGGTGGTGGTCATGAACGTCTACTCCATCTTTAAGGAGCTGATTCAGATCTCTCAACAGGTACTTTAATGTCCGTGCCATTACCCCTCATAAAACACATACACATAAATCTGTCCATGCCATGGACCGGATGGACACCGCTGCAATCAGCTGTGATGGATCAGCACTCTCCTGCTCCCATTTACGGGATCATCCCATGGCCATGCAGTCAATGTCACCTTCACAAAGTTCGTTTACATGTCTCCTTTATATGTGAAATATCATCAAATCTTTGTTTTTCTTTAATTAAAGCGCTGGAATTACATCAAAGATGCTTCGAATCAATATGACTGGTTCACAGCCGTAACTGGGCTGGGATTTGTGATTCCCATGATGCTAAATGCAGAGGGGTCAATCCACTGGGAGATAGGGGCAGTAGCAGTACTTCACGGCTGGATGGGATTCCTACTTTATCTGCAGAGGTAAATGTCCAAATTCATGTGTTGAGATTGTGCAGTGTCCTCTACCTGAGATATACAGTATACAATATGTGTGTTGTACGTGTCTAGGTTTGAAGGCTTTGGGATTTACATTGTGATGTTTGGGGAGATCATGAAGACTATGGCTCGAATTGTAATGGTCTTCTGGTATCTGGTGTTTGCTTTTGCACTGGCGTTTCATGCTTTGATGCTCAACCAGGTAATTTATTCTACATGATCATTCATTCATATCATTTTTTAAATAAAAACAATAGTAATGGTATCTAATTATGATCCAGACTTCATGGTGCCTTCTTATTAGGGTTTTTGACTTTTCAAATTTCAAACAAACTGAGTTTTCTTTATTGACTTCAGAGAGAGTTTGACAGTGTCCCACTCTCCATTGTTCAAACCTTTGTGATGATGGTTGGAGAAATGAACTACCAAAACAACTTCCTGGATACTTATCTGAAAGATGAGATGCCCTTTAGTTTCGTGACATACTTTATGTTCATCACCTTTATTTTGATAATGCCCATTCTGCTGATCAACCTAATGGTAAGTGTGACCGCATTTTGCCACCTCACCTCTCTGCCCAGTAGAAAAAGATTTCATTTCACTTGTGTTTCTAGATCGGTCTGGCTGTCGGAGATATTGCCGAGGTTCAGAGGAATGCAGCGCTCAAAAGAATAGCTATGCAGGTTTGGACAAAAAACTGGCTGCTTATCTAAAGTATAGCCCAATAGCAGCAAAGGTTTCTACAGTACACTGTCTTACACAAATTTAAACAGCACAATCTTTAAAAAGTACATAGATTTTGTGTAAACTATGGCAGTGATTCTCAAACTGTCGTACATGGTGGTACTTGGGCTCATTTCACTCGAGTTTAATGTATGCTTTTGTCTTTCTTATTTAGACAGGGTTTAGTCCAAGTCATTCTTTTTTAGACCGGCTTTATCCCTGATTTCAAATGTGTACTTCACAAACAATAAGACATTGTTTTTCACATGGACAGATTGACCTGCACACATGTCTTGAAGATAAGCTGCCCTATTGGTTTTTGAAGCGTGTTGACAAATCTTCCGTCACTGTCTATCCAAATCGGAGGTGTGCTAAGGTAATTTATTTCTCTTTTTCCAAAATGTATGTTCCTAGTGCATTATTAGTATTTTTTGTTTCCAATGGAGTAATCATTTTGAAGTTACAAAATTAACATAATGTGAATGTGAGCAACAGACTGCACACAATTTCCCTCAGGATCAATAAAGTATCTATCTATCTATCTATCTATCTATAAAAAGGAAAAAACGGAGCAAAAACTTGTTTGATGAAAGATGAAAGAGTTGTTGTATGTGATGGCACCTCTTGTCATGTTCATGAGATTAAATAAAAAGAGTAACAAGGATTACCCAAACATAAAATATGGGGATATTCTTAGAGACTTTCTGTATATATATTTTTAATTTCAGGGCATTTGGACAATGCTGTTCGGAGCTGAAGAAGAGAAACTAGTTTGGAGTCGTATGCAGGTCAAATCCAAGACCTGCACCTTAATTGAGACTGAGATCAGAAAGCAGAAGTACAGGTAAGACCAAAATGGTCATTGATCAGCGATGTACGTCTAGTGGGCAATACGTTAGCAGCCTCTACTGGACACAGACGGTCACTACACAGACTTTTGGCGACGAATTAAACCATTTCTTCATTCTTACAGGATGAAGGAAGTGACAAGCCAGCTGGAGAAACAGCACAACCTTCTGAAGCTCATAATTCAGAAAATGGAGATCAGTGCTGAAGCTGATGAGCACGATGGTCCTATAGATCTCAAAGGGATCCAGTGGCCAACCCTGACCCAGTGCAAACCCAGAGCCCGGAACGAGTCTCGCTGGGTGCCACTCTTAAAGGCGATAGAGGCCAAGAAAACCAGCTAACTTTGTCAAAACATATCAAGTCAAATCCTCATCAACATTACTGTACTGAGGATCATTTAGGCTCTAATGTATAATCACCTCGCAATAATGTGCTTTAATATTGTTTACTCATTACGTTATCCAAGTGCAATTAAGTGTTAACTCTACCAAGCTTATGTGGATTAACATTAAATTAAGAAAATACATGCATGTTACTAACATTATAGGCAATACATACATGACAAGTCGGGCTGCACAATATAAGAAATATTGTGAGATATTTGATAACTGCCTTGAATATTGTGATATACTGAAAACTGCGACGTTTTATTTATTGTAAGCAAAAATTATTATCGTTTTTTCATCAAATTATGTCAAGGCAAGACTAAAAATAACACTAAATCAGGATCTAAACAAAGGCACAATATTTAAAAAAAACTAAAGCTGAACTTTTGCGCATTTTTATTCCAGAAAAAAACTTCTCCTGCATGGAAAATATGGGAACATTGCTGCTTTGATAGGTCTCCTGTAAATTGCATAGCACAGTTTGCATTGATGCATTAAAGTAGTTGCCACTTATAGTTCAGTGCGAAATTAAAAGAATTTAGCTAATTTTTCAATTACTTTTATAACAGATCACTTGAAATGTTCCCTTTTTATGTGGGCTACTAAACTACAGCCTTTGTTCTTAACAGGAAATCCATTATTGTTATTATGAACTATTATAATCTAATTATTCTCATTGATCATTTCGTGTTAGGCCTATTTTACACATATTTATTTATTTATCCACAGTTTTTTGTATTAGAGTTTTCTATGTTTTCTGGTCCTGAAAAAATCTGGAGATGAGAAAGTGGTCCTTGGTGAAAAGGTTTGAGAGACACTGTTTTAGGCTGAGTGGTGTGTAAATTACTTTTAATGTTGCTATATATTCTGGCTTCTTCTGGATATTTTGGAGATACAGTACATTGTGCAGCCGTAGTGGCACATTAACTCTAACACATGACTGATTAGGTAGGTTTTGCCATTGTGAGTGCTTCATAATCATACATCTAACTAACTTAACCTGCCATCTCTTTGAGGATCTTAAACTACTGTAATGTGTTACCGAAATTAAAAACAGTAATAATAGTCTATGTATTTCTCTCTCCTACTTTCTTTCATGAAAATGTCTTTATTCTACAGCTGTTGCTCTGTGTCTTAGGTATCAGTGCTGATGCATTCAAAGGCCTTTTTAGGTAAAAGTCATTACCATTGGCCCTTAATAAAAGTAAAAATACAGCTGTGTAACCATCTATGTGTAAAATATACTACTAACTGAAACTTTCTCTGTCTTGTTTAGTAAAAGTTGTTGTAAAAGTATTTTCTGGTATGACTGAGTGTCCAGGTCAGCTCGTCACCTGTTGAAACATGCAATGACTCAATCTCTCAGGTCCAAACATCTAAAACTTTAATGCCCGCGCGGCTCGAGCAGCGAGCAGCCGTCCGTCTGATGTCAGGTGTCTCTGTGAAAAGTGCATGAAATCTAGATTCGAGTGCATCGGGGGAATGTGGTCCTGGATTAACTTGAGTGAAGTTTGAGCCGTGAGCTGCTGGCAAAGGCGTAATGTATGATGGATATGGATTCTTGGGAGGATAGAGCAGTACAATCTGTCCCACAATATACTGTAGAATCCCATTGGTATGTGAAAGCAGCGTACCACAATCATTGGGACATTACTAATGGTTTACAGGCGGATGGAAAATACTGTGCTCCTGTTATATGTGGCAAGAAAAAAAATAAAGGGTCCGGATGAACATATAAGTGAATATATTCTATTGAAATTCAAGATTTGAGTACCTTACATTGTAGGCCTCCCTCCCATATGATGTGTATGAGTTTGTGTCATCTCATATCATTTTCCAAGTCAAAAACACACATTTCTCACTTAAAAGTGTGGGAAAAAAACCTGCTCAAAAATGACAAACCCGTCATTTTCCCTCTTTTTTTTGCCATAATTGGGATATTTTGGCAAATGGTAACCCTCAAAATTGGTTTAAAATTCTGAAAGAAAGAAAAAACAGGGTGATATATACATCAATACCCACAATATAAAACCAGGGGAGGGTGACATTTCCTGAAAAACCTCTTTTTGAGCCACCCTGTATACAGTATATTACATAAAACTGCCTTGACTGATGGAAGTGCAGTCTGCAAAAATAAATAAATAATTAGTTTCTTGGATATAAGGATATTTGCCCTTGATTTGAGTATTTCATGTCAAGAAATCTACCACTTTTTACACTCATCCCACTCAAAATTAGTCAAAAAATCTTTAACTTAAGTGTAAAAGAAATTTACGCCACTGACAGATTTCTTGAAATTAGTTAAGTCACTGGGCGGCTTTGTGTGGATTTTGCATGTTCTCCCCGTGTCTGCGTAGGTTTCCTCCGGGTGCTCCGGTTTCCCCTACCTCTAAAAACATGTCCAATAGATCAGGATGAATGAGAGTGAGTTTATGAGTGCGAATGTGGGACAACGGATGAACATTAGCCCAAGGCTACAATCTGGAGTGGCGTGTTTACATGCATTCTCATGCGCATGCACTGTCCCAATCAAATAAACAAAAACAAACACATTTCTAGATTACTTTTTGCAGTGGCACAATCTAACCCTCCAATCACCACATTCATACAAGTTGGGTGTAGCATCTTGCCAAAGGATACAACAGTATTCAGCGCTCACAAATGGATTTGAACTGCCAAGCTTTTGTATTCATGGACAAAGGCTCTTACCATTGAGCCACTGTCACCCAAATCTTGACATAACATAACTTTGTATTCTACTGCCCTGTGTATGTGGTGTAATTTTGCAAAGCTAGAATCAGATCTCAGAGTTCATATTCAATAAAAAAAAAATATAATGCCCTTCAAATCATATAGAAGACAAATCCGCAAAAATCCACAAATGGACTGATTGAAAAAAAAAAAAAAAAAAACAAAACAAATTGCTCTAATTTCAAAACTTATAGCTGTACTACACTTGACCAAACATGTAAACTTGCACTAGTCCCAGTCCCCCAACATCTTTACAGTCGTTTGAAGAGGACAAAACAACAATAAGAAGAGCTTGGACTCACTCAGAACGAGGAGGCTCCTTCGCCACACCCTCGCCATGCCAGTGCACCAGATGTCATGGGAACCTCCAACAGCTGTGGCCCGTGGACTCAGGCTGCGTGTGAAATGCCGCTCCATGTGCAGAAACCCAATCCCTCTGTGAAACCAGCGCAGGATTAGGCACTTTTGATAAGGTCCTCCATACATTTCTATTAGCTCCACATCTGTGAAACACCAGTGACAGGCAGGTTATGTTTATATTTACAAACACAGAAGCAAATAGGGAAGGAATCGACTTGGATACAGCAGAACACATACATTTGGACACTTAATGTAAAATGAGAAACATACAGTGGAGTTCCTGGATGAGGCACAAAATTTCTATTCTTTGATGAGGGCTAGTGTGAATTAGAACTGGCTGTTGTATGAAGAGAAGTCGTCCTTGAACTTTTTTCACAGGAGTCCCAGTTGTGATCCAGCTGAGGTCATGGTAGCTTGAAAAAGGGGTGGAGAAATACTCAAACTGCGTACAGATGCCAAGTCTGAGGTGCTTAAATTGGGGAGGGAGTACAGCATAAGTGTATTGGGTTATACATGTATAGATGTGGTCAGTTTAAGTGATTGGTCAGTTGTTTATTAACTTAACGTTGTGCATCTTACCTGTCGCTAAATCTAGTTTAATTTCTATGCGTTTCGGGTATTTTAGAAGCCATGCTTATGGGTTCACTTGGAAGTGATGCTGAGGACTATGATATCTGTCACAGGAGGATAGCCATGTCTCTAGAGAGAAGTTCGCGAAAGGGCACCTGCTACAACAGGTGCTCCAACCAACACCTGGATGACATCACAGAGGAACGCAGACCATCCCAGGCTAACGTAAGGAAGAACTCACGACAGACGCAGAGAAATGCTGCTAATGCCAGAGAAAGAGCACGCATGAGAGTGTTGAGTAAAGCATTCTCCAGACTGAAGACCAGCCTGCCCTGGGTCCCTGCCGACACCAAACTGTCCAAACTGGACACGCTGCGCCTGGCCTCCAGCTACATCTGCCACCTGCGCCAGCTGCTGCAGGAGGAGCGGCTGGACAGCTTCACTCATCCGGTCACTCTGGTACGGACAGCACTTTCTACTCAGGTGACACAGAGATATGGCCACAACTTGACATTAAATATATTATGTTTTTATGATACATTTGTGTGTATATATAGACACTGCACACCTGTTGCAGCACAATTCATGACTGTGACTGTCCATAACACTTGAGCAGTGTATACACTAGAAATGATGTTTGTGAAATCATAGTACTCTTTAGACTGGAGCGAAGAATATCCATATAATATAGTATATGTAATAATTGATGTTACTCATTTTGTGTTTCAGCAGACCTGGCCATTCATGATGACAGGGCGCTCAGAAGACTCAGAGGTGTCCCCCACAGGGAGACTATGTGGAGCCATAGCATAAGACTGTGCCCTCAATGCTGTTATGGCTCTTTTCAATGACAGCAGGATTCATTGTTCTTAATCTTACAGAGAAAAAAAAAAGTTCAAAAGACTGTCATACAACATGTAAAATAAGTGTCTCTGGTTTACCTGTGGTATTGTATTGCCACATTACAAACATACGTATTTTATTATCCTTCTCATTGTGTTGTAGCCTTGCATTCATTGGGCTGTCTTGCTTACTGTGTGTCGTTCATGTCAATCAGACGTGTCATTTATTTATTGCTTTGTTGTATAATTTTGCATAAAAACCTTTTATTAACAATTTAACAGTCCTCAGTTTTTGCGTAATGTCATATTCCCATCAGTGCCGGGAACAAAAGAGCGTGACTGTGGATTAGTGAGGGACTGGACATGAGATGCAGCTGTCCCATTCATTTCCCCCACAGTGTGCAGAATAAAAATGTCTTTGGGACGGAGTCGGCTGCACCATCTACAGTCAGATTTGTGTCACATCAAATTGATTTTCTGCCAGCGGGAGATGCTCGCCTCTGTGCCTCTCAACAGATGTGGTTTTGGTCTGGGCGCAGACATAACACCGGGGTTTGAACGATAGAGTGATTTCTTCATCCTGACATATATCGAGTCACACGCGGACACGGGCCCGACAGTGCGTGAATTCGCTTCTTTTGATCCTTTTGTTGGCAGTGAAACCATGAAAAGAGGGGTGAGTCAAGATGGGTAGACAATTGGGGATGACTTTGACTGACTCTGCGTGACCAAATTCAGCCAAAAGAACAATGAGGCATAACGTTTACTAACAAAAATAATAATTAGATTGAGCTTATTTTTCACATTTTAAACACAGCCAGGAACATTTGGGAGAAGACGGAAAAACGTATGAACCAATAAGAGGTCTGCACTACAGGATATGCAAGTATTCCATAGAGACAGGATATTTTGTTTGAAAAAGGATCTAGTACTGCCTAAATAATAGCAGTGTTTGGGAATGTCTAAATGCCCCTATTCAAATTGTTTTGATTTAATTGTGCATCCCTGGTGTATATCATCAAATGTATTAACACATACACAAGACTTATTTGATTTTAGGGACTGTCCACATGATTTGCTCAGGAGAAAGTGTAAAAAGTGTGTGCAGAGAAGGGCAAAGTCTAGTTTTCATCAGTTCGCTTGGAGCTCTGCAGCTGTTGCCCACTGCTGGATTTCCCAGAAGTCTCCTCTCCTTTGGGACGCGGGGTAAGGGGTAGAGCCGCTCACTGATATTGACTAATGAGGGTACTTCTCACACTCGGCCGCATTTATGGCATTTATTTCACAAGTGGCACTAATGAAATACCATGCAGTGTATATCGGGGCGCAGTTTGTGCCATTAACCAAAATGGAGGCAAAGTATAGGAGGCAAGAATGCAACTTGTACTTGAAATGTCACAAGTCAGTGATGTCCAACAGCACAGTGTCATCTAGTGGGAGAAGACTAAATTACAGGACAAAATGACAATATGTGTTATTTTTATTATTCATTTCATTTTATTATTCATCAATTTATATATTACACAATTATAGTATTATTAGCTTAAGAGAAAAACGAGAGACCAAGGCACTCCTCCTACATTGTAAAAAAAAAAAAGCCTTTATTGTGCCCATATAAAGGCTTTTTAGAAAATGTAAATAGAGAATCAAAATGTGGTTGGAGTGCCTTGGTCTCTTGTTTTTCTATTGAGTTTTTGACCACCTTTGTGGCCAGTTTCTCTTACATATCATTAGCTTACTTTACTTCTAGATCTCAATTAAGTTGCCAAACAAACATTACTACAGTCTACTATTAGAATTGTTACTTTTGATCATAAATACTATTATAAAAATGTGAAAATAAGGAATGAGAGTGAGATCTTTCAAAATGAGTTGAGAATGAGCTGGGAGTTTCAAAAAATCAGCCTATAAGTTGTAGTAGAAGTGTCATTTCACTGCCTCTGATAACAAAAAAGTAGGTAAATCAACCATGCAAGTCCTACATCAGGTTTTTTGTACATACTGTATGTGCACACTTGTCCATGTGTCCAGCAGAGGTCAGTATAGCCTAACTGGTCAACAACATGGTCACTCTAGTTCAGACTGACCTTCTCCGCTCCAGCTCTCCTCTCATCTCTAATCATTCCAGATATGACCCCAGCTGAAAAATGCTCAATTGCATTGTCAGCAATCACAACTCAACACAATCCAACTTCCCCCTCTCTGCTTGGCTCCGTCTGCAGTGTGTTTCGTTTGTGGATGAATTTCCATGAACAGGAAGGAACTGGAGGTCCAAAGCCAACACCGGGGGTTCAGGGAGACTGCCTTTGTAGCTGCCCCAGGACCGTTCACTGAGGGCCCAGCGGTCGGCACGGGTCCAGCCGGGACGCTTTGAGCTCTCCAAATCCACTCAGTCTGTGTTTGTTATTCATCCAGTCACTCAATACCACTAATGAGAAGAGGGATATGTAAATCCCAAACTATTTCAATCACGTTCGCCCAATGTACACACTTCCCAATAGGCACAAGTTCCTCTCCTGTTTCTCCTGCCTTTGTTGAGGAAAAACATTCTTTCCAGGTAGAGCCATGTCAACCTTTGAACTCGCAACTGCCATCCCAAAACAGAAACCCAACACTGAATTGCACTGAGAACATGATTATTACAGCGGGAAAGCAAGACAACATGTAGGTGGTTGTGACTTTTAAGTGGGCTCGTGAAATTAGCGATGGAAAAGTGGATCCCATCCAAGCAACAATCCGTCTCAAGCACATTGAACATTGGACTTCCAGGCAATTCCAACGGCCTGCAGCAGAACCAAGGCTGGCCTGAGTGGAGGAAGTGGCCTAAGAATGTGTTTGTCTTGCAAAAGGTTACTGAATGATACGGACATCTGTGTAAACATATTTCTATTCAGTTTTTAAAGTACATACTGACTTATTCTGGTATCGGAAAAATGTAGTTCCGTTCACAAGATTCAAGGAGTAACAGCGGTAGGATTGTGTCTGCTTTAAAGGACACAAAAACAATTTTCAATACATGTTTTCCACATCTTATTGAGTGAACTTAGGCAAATTGTTTGATTGTGTTTGATTTGATGCTTTACTGAACACACAGCAAGTTTTCAAAGCATGAATTTAAGCACATATATAATATTAATAGCCATATTCAATAGAAAAGCTGATACAATGGACAACTTTTCACCAGAAATACAGTAGGATTCCTGTCTAGACCCTAATTTTAGTATTTTTGACAAACTTATGCTGTAACATTAGTGGAGCAAAGTTATTATTTTCCAAAAACTTTTGATTTAATGCCAGTTTCCATTTAATGACATTTAAGGCCTTATTTTTGACACAATATTTTTGTGTTTATTTAAAAAAAAAATATCGATCAAAACCAAAGCTCAGAATTGCACAGAAATGCACAGAATTGCATAATGTGACCCGAAATAAGCCATTCTTTGTTTTGTACTGGTAATCATTTCTAAGTCAATATGAAATCTCAATGAGTTTACCATCATTGATACAACCCCGATGTGGCCTTCACCTTCGACCCGGCGCATGCGCAGTAACCATTGTGAACTGGTCTATTAAAGATATGGCTGTCTAGTCTATAGACCCTTTCATTGTTTGTAAACATTAGGGGCTTAGCTGGAGGCAGAAAGCTAGATCCCTATCTATTTCCATTGTATCTGTTGTCATAGAAATGATAAACAAATGTCTAACTGTTGTTGGAAATATCAGATAAAACCTTATTTTATCGTCTCAAAATATCATTCCCCTTGTTCTTGCACCTTAAGCAACAACAGGACGACATTTTTTAGTTGTAGTTTTACACTTAAAATCGCTAGGTTTAGTTAAACCTTATTTCTCTTGCTCACTTCCTGCCTCCAGCTGATGTCACTGATGATGTAAGCAGCGAAAGGGTCTATTCAAAGTAAAAGGAAATGGTACGCTATATTAACTAAACTATTGAATAATTGTTTCCTTAGATCTAGTTAGCTCTTGTCACCTCAAAGCATTGTGGCTTCTTGGATTACGTAACCTATTAGTAACTAGTCCTAATCATTAACCACTGTGCGTTATAGAGTATGCTCTATGGACAGTATCAACCCATTAGTACTAAATCCATACATTTTATACGCTGACTGAAGTGGCCATTCTTGTACGGATGTGGTGGAGTTTATTTTCAGAGCGTAATGATGCCATGCAAACCTCCAGCTCAATAAGACACAAATGAAAAAGCCGTTTTCCCCTGACGCTGGCGGTTTCTGTTAAGAGCATCTTTTTCTCTCACTACTTGTGTGCATAAATATATCAGTGTTTGTGATCGCCCTCTGGTGCATGTGTCTGTAAATGGCAGGAAGGATCACAGACAGGGAGGCAGATCTGTCCACTTCCTGCTCCTCTGCATAGGACGCGCTGCTCAGTTAGGGCCGATTGGGTTACAGTAACAGCACTGACGGTCCTGGTCTCCGAGGAGCAGGGGCCTTTTTGTGGCAGGATGAGCTACGGCATCGCAAAAGGAAGATCGAAGAAAGAAAATCAAGGAAAGATCACGGTATTACTGTACTTCTGAAGTGAATTTTTGGACAGAATCATTACTATTATTGAGTGAAATTCACATCAGGGAAGTCCAAATATGCAGCCTGGGGCCCATTTTTATTGTCCCTCAGTCTTACTTCCTTAAAGGTAATTAGTTCCACATGATCTAAAATTCTGATTTTTCAATGAGTAGTATTTAGTATTAGATTGTAATTGGGTGTAAATTAAGATTCACATTTTAATTACTTGTTTTGCTCCAGAAATAAGCCATGTAGGAGTCTGTGATGCATGGTGCAATCAAATGTGCAAAATCAGACTGTGTACATTTATTTCTCTATTTCTTGTTGTCCAATTTGATCTGCATCTAAAGTCTTTACATGGCTTCTAGCACTGCCATTAGCACATTCAATAAACTTAACAATAAACACAACAATGATTATATTTAAATAATGAGAACTGATCATCTGATTGGTCATCTATAGACCAGTGGATCACAACTGGTGAAGCTTCGGGACCCACCTTCAAAGCATCATGACAAGTCGTGACCCCCATTAGGACTGTCACAAATGATTATTTAATCGGTTGGCAGCAAAAGGTGCATGGGAAGTCTGAGAGAACAAGAGAGTACTCTTTCTGCTCTGATTACATTATAGTCCGAGATTTATCTCATATTTGGAACAATCAGAGCCAAAATATTTGCAAAAATTCTATAACCAATGCCAGACAACATAGTTTTTTCACAAAAAATACAAAAGTCTTACTCTGGCTGAGTCTGTATATCCCAGAAACGATCTATTTCAATAATCGATTAGTTGTTTCAGCCTTAAGCCCCAGTAATTTCAACATTTGGTCATTTGTTTTGCAGCATTTCCTTTAGTTGATTTAAGGACTGATCATAATTCTTCCTTTCACAAATTATTAAAAGAATGATCAGCAATTGGGTTTACCAAAGGGTCGCAACTCACTGAAAATGCTCCCATGGTCCACTTTTGGGTCCCGACCCACCAGCTGAGAACCACTGATCAATCAAATTGGAGACAGTTTATATGTTGGATTACTTTAAGCCATAAAGCAAAATAAAAACATTATTATTCTACTTCTACTTCAATCAATCAATCAATCAATTTATTTTTGTAACGCCCAATATCATAACAGAAGTCATCTCAAAGGTCGGTATGGACAAAAACAAATCAATATCAGACATCAAGAATGATCAAAATAAGTCACACATGAATGAAATGTCTCAACCAGATGCAATGTCCCGTGAATAAGTACTTAGAGTCACTTAGAGTAACAAGCTTAGAGTATCCCCCATCCTTAGACCTTCCTCTACGGCGAGGAAAAACCCCTAAAAAAAACCACATGCAAAAAAAAAGAGGAAACCTCGAGGATAACTACTTGAGTATTTTAGTACTTCAATAATTTTTTTTTTACATTTACTCGACTACAACATTAGAGTACT
>OMNZ01026995.1:26711-38565 GCA_900303255.1 Lesueurigobius sanzi | reverse complement strand
TTAGACCTTCCTCTACGGCGAGGAAAAACCCCTAAAAAAAACCACATGCAAAAAAAAAGAGGAAACCTCGAGGATAACTACTTGAGTATTTTAGTACTTCAATAATTTTTTTTTTACATTTACTCGACTACAACATTAGAGTACTCTTTTCACGACTGTGGAGCTGCACCACGGGCCGCTCTGGTCATCTATTGTCGGTGCAGGTGTATCAGTCTCCTACGTGTCTGGGTGTTGTCTGGGCTCATGCTATAGCACAGCAGTAACAGATATTTGACTGTGCTCTGAGGGCATGTGCAGGTATTCTGCCCTGTTTACAAGCAAAAGGGCGGTGCCTGCCCCAACTGATTCTCTCACACAAAGACATTTAGACTGTTGGGATAGTTTTACCAACACCACGTTTTTATGTTGTTGTTATTGCCTCAAGGAGTGCTAACTACAGCAGGTGCATCATTGTTGAAGCGGGTTCAAAATTACATCTTTTTGTCAGGTTTGCCGTGGGCTACACATAAACAGAAAGGAAAAAGTAATTATTTGTTCATAAAAAATATATAGATATAGATAGATATAGCTGCATTGATTCGTGAAATACTGCCACCTAGATTCCAACAGAGATCGGACTTGAGCAAACATGATGGTGGCACAAACAGAAAACGCCAAAGGCCACCAGGCTCCAACATCATTTAGTGGTTCAATGGAGATTCAATACTTCCCATTGCAAACTACTGCAATGAACTGCTTAACTATTAATGAATACAGCTTAGTATTAGTTCCATACACCTTTGGTTGTCTAAACAATATGTTGAGCCGAGCCTGTTATTGGTTGTTCCTCACTGTCCAAATAAAATGCAGGTCTATAGTTCAAACATTCTTGGCAGAAGATTATTTAACAGGTAGAATTCATTATTTGTCAGGAAGTATTTTGGCTCAAGATTGAAAGTTGTCAATAAACAAACCCCTAAGCCCCTAAAGCATACTAAACTATACTAAAACACATGGGCACTGTTGGCATATACAGCTGTGGGCCAGGAATAAAATGAAACTACTTCCCTGTTGAGGTCAGGAGAAGTTGTTAAGTGACAGTGGCGTGTGAATGTGTATTATAGGCCGCTCTCTCACTCCCTCTTCCCTCTGGTGGCTGACTCTCCCCTGGCTCATCTTCTGACATTACAAAGACTCCCACAGAGACACAATGGAGATGATATTTTCCCTTTCACAATGGCCTTGTCCTCCGCTCTGAGCTCTGGGCTAAAGCTTCAGAGGCTCTACATGTAAGTGGCCCGGGCCTTTCCCAGCGCTGTCAGACACACAGCGACCCAGCCCTGGCAGAGAAACGAGTCCCCCTAGGTCCCTACCTGTCAGCAGTCCCCAGGGATTAGCCCATTCACCGCCTCCATAAGGCCACAATAAGGCTGCATGGGGGCCCTTTGTCATCAGCTCCTCAGTGAGGGAAGCTCTGCTGGGGCACCTGCAAACACGGATTAGCAGTTTTTAACCCGGCTTGTTTTATTCGTTTGACACACTGCCTACAGTGCTATCAAAGCTGCATCAAAAAGTTACTTGGTCACGAGAGCTTCACAATATCATTTATGTTTATTACAATATTATGTGACACAAAAGACGCACCACTGCATATCACTAAATCAATTAGGTCTTCCATCTGACTGAGTTTTACATATTTTTGTCTATTTCCTACTTAAGTTCCATTTTAGCCTTGTTTTGGTCTGGATTTAGTATGTTTCTTGTCTTGTTTGACACACTTAGTTTAAATTAAGATGATTTTTGATTCTATTTAAATTTAAAAGAACATACGGTGTAGATCAGGGATGTCCAACCAGTAGCTCAGGAGTAACCGGGAGCTCACCAGCCCTTTCCAAGTAGCTCGACAAAGACTTTTTACAATTCTTCGTACACTTGATGAAGTGTTCAAATGAGTTTTTTTGTTTTTTGCAGTGTTAATTGACAGAACATTTAAATTTAGTTTCATCTTTCATCATTCATCTTCTTCCGCTTATCCAATGCCGGGTCACGGGGGCAGCAGTCCAAGCTGCCTGGCTCACACCAGTCCCTTATGGCTCCTCCTGCAGGTGGTGGGCCCACAGGAGGACGGCGCTCCTCTGGGCGATGTAACTGGTCTTGATGGTCTCATCATAAGGGGCTTCTGAACCGCTCTTAGTCTGACCCGTCACCTAGGACCTGTTTGCCATGGGAGACCCTAACAGGAGCATAATGCCCCAGACAACAGAGCTCCTAGGTTCATTTGGGTGCTCAAACCCCTCCACCACGATAAGGTGGCGGTTCAAGGAGGGTCTGATCTGTATCATATCATGCAGCCCAAGGCACAACCAAAAAGTGGAGAAAGGTGAGACAAGAAGCCAAAAATACTACTCAAATATGAGTATACTTCAATAAATTCACTACTATAAATCGATAACAATGAAACTAAATGTAGCCTTTACTATCCTCCCTTGGAAGAATTGACAGACAAAATAAATATCACAAGAGATACCTACACCAAGCATTCGTCTTATTTTGACAGACGCTTCCGTAACCTTCGACCTTGAGAAGAAAATATTCAATCAAAGAAAACCAAAACCCAAATCGGAGCGTGTGAACTCTGCCTGACCACGGCGGAAACCAAAGGGATTTCACGGTGCCCACACAGAACGTGATGTTGTAAAGGCCTGCGTGGAAGAGAGACGTTTATTCAACGGAAAGCTCGTTTTTCTTGTTTGCTGACAATTATTGAGTTTGCAGGTGTAGGACGGACAGATGATGATGAAGAAAAGTAAAAGTTGTGCAGCATATGCTCTGAAATACAGGTCTCCCACAATGAAACATGTTTTACCTTCTAGACAAGAATTTTAATATTCCATAAGCCATAACCAACTTCCCTCTGGCATTGTCCGCATAAAACACTCTCGGGCCCTTTCCCGGGCTAATGACAGGGGCAGGGCACTATAGGACGATCCTGGCTTGTGATCCCTGTTGATGGATCCTGTAAAAGGCAGTGCAAGTGGTATAATAACATAATGTTCTGAGAGTTAACCTGTGGGGTCGGCATCAGCAGGGGCACAGCTGACAGTGGCCAGTTAGGGGCGTTTGATGGATCACCTGAGCACGTCAGCGTCAGTGCACATGGCTCTGTGTGCGCGCGTCCCACGAGAGTATGAAGAATATCGAATGGCACGTTAATTACTTCGCCTCGCAAACGTGGGCCGCGCTGGCTGCAAGTGAGCGCCGGGACAGCCCAATGATAGCAGGGCAGGGACACTCGCTTCAGTCCCATATGGCACCGTTAGGAGTAAACAAGGCAGGAAGCATGAGAGACACAGTAACGCTTCTTTTGTTTGCTGCTCAATAGACAAAAATGTGAGAGAATAAAAAAAAAGGATTGCATTACTAACATTACACAACTCTAATCAAACATACACAGAAGGAATTGTCAGTCATCAATAAAGTCATACAATTATTTAAACCTCAAAATTTCTGGTACATGTAGACTAAGACAGAGCAAATATCTTGATGAGTTTAAATTACTAGAATTTAGTATTTTTGACCGTAATTGGAGTAATTCTGAATTCCTGCCAATGGATTAAGACAAAAAAAAAATCTTATTTGCAGTAAAATGAGGTTTATAGTCTAATTTTAAGAGCAATGTATATTATGTTATTTTTAAGGGCCAAAATACTTCTTTCATTGGCAGATAATTTGACTTATCTGTTCAAATCAAGGCAAATATAATAATTTCAAGAAGGTTGTACCTATTTTTGATCATTTCTTTGCGCTGTAGAAGTTTTTTGTAAATATTTTACCTCTGTCTCATATAAATCCCAGACCATTATATAATCAGATAAGCAGAATAATGACTTTCTCTATCTCTCATTTGTCCCAGACTGAATCCTAGAGGTATGGCATGTTCATATATTGTGGATTTTTGACTAAGATCACCCTACAAACATTATCTTTAAGTTTACTCTATCCAATAAATCATAAAAGTTTATAAAAAATATATTTTCCATGCACCTTTTGGAGCCAAACGATGAATCAATTAATTGCAAAAATAATTGTTAGTTACAGCCCTAGTTGACAGTAGTAATATTTCATCATAATTTGATCAATCAATTTAACATTTCTAGGTATTTTCGTTGATTCATAAAAACGAAAATGAACTTGTGAACTTCAATGACATTTTGAAAGAACAGGTCTGTGCTTTGTTCATGTGGGAGAAGCTCCATGAAGCAGAAAATATCACAATATCACAATAGATCACAGGAAGCGACAAAGGTATACAGGCAAAAAATAATACAAAATAATAATTCTAAGTGATATCGAACTGCCAAGTTGTATTTTCCGCCAGGTGTACTACAAAATACTACTTTGAAGAAATAACATTATAGCGCAATCATATTTAGGTCCATTATCTTAGAAACAACTTTTCCCGAATTTCCCGGTCAGACTCTCCATGTGAAGTGTGTGGACGCCGCACACGGCCGACAGTAGAGATGGACACTGACCCCTGACCTGCGGTGACCCCGAGCCTCCCCCTGCCCCAGTCCCACCACCACACACACGCTCCCATCTGAGAGCCCATCAAGAGCGCGTCAGATCAAAGCCGGACGGGGCCGAGGGGGGACTGACCCGCTGTGGAGAGAGATGCAGCACCAAGGACAGCCCTGAGAGGCCCCCGGGGTTTACCAAGGCTGAGAGAGAGAGAGAGAGAGAGCGAGAGAGGGTAGGAGGCAGAGGGGGGGAGAGACATGCAGCAACACATGAGAGGAGACAACAAAGAGCTTATGTGAATGTCTCTCTTCCTCTGCTGGGACTGAATGCTACAGGTGCTGGTCATCCATCTTCTTGTTCCCACTGTCACTACCTTGATGACTGATTTACATTTTCTCTGCGTAACTACTATATGGTGATGTGATTAACCAGGGCAGACAAATTTAAATATTTATAAACTGAAAACAAGTTATTTTTGGCTTAGTTAGTAAATTCCTTCATTTAAAACTTGTCATAAACAAAGCTACGAGTGCTTATAGTTGATTTGTGCCGAGCAGTTTAGCTAAACACAGAGCAGCGGGCCCAACATCCACTACGTAGGCTGGTCCAAACAGAAAATGTCTTGTATAAAAAGAAATGTAATTATTTTGGAGATGTCTAGTGCATTATCAATCACCAGATCTGTCTTTGTTTCATATTTGTGGCTCATCTAAGTAAATCACTTTCTTGTATCCATGTGACTAATACACAAGCTCTTTTCTTAGCTTGCTTTGTGTGTACACTAACAGGGCTCTGCTTTGGCCTGTGGCATTAATGACTGTGATAATGAAGCCACAGCACAAAGCCTCATGGGAGCATAATCAGCATAATTATTAAATAATGACACAGTATTCATAAAGAGTCCATGTTAAATGATGTGTGTACTCAGTCTATCACCATGTGATTGGACCTAATAATTCCTCTGTGGCTCAGGCTTTTATAATGACTATTAGTTGCTTAGTTAGATATGTAATTAGCCCTGGGGATAAAAGCTCAATTAGATCTACACTGGCAAAAGAGTATGGTGTTCAAAACTAGGGATGGGTACTGTTAAAACGATGCCAGTATGGTATCGGAAAATGTTTTTAGGTACTAATGATATCCAAAAAAAAGGTACAGACAAAATATTCTCCTTTAGAAAGTGAGTTTTGATGCCTGGCTGGTCCTGAGGCAGCACTAAAGAAAGTTACTTGATTGTTTCAGCTCAAATAAATGATAAAAACTGAAAAGAAATAGTCTTTAATGGAATAAAAGAGGATTAGTGTTCTGTTTTATGGTTCTAGATGACCAATAGCTTAGTATAGGTGTCGATAACAGTATTCAGGTATCAGTATCTTAAACCAAGCGTCGCTAAAGTACTGTATAGAAAAAAATATATATATTTGATATAATTGGTACTAGTCCTATTCATAACCTGACTTTTGGCTACGCTACTCTATTTTATTCTGATTCTAGAAAAGCTAAAATCATATTTTTTCTTATCATTACTAGAAGCAAATCGTTTTACTAGAAGTAAATCCAATTATAAGTTTTCAGTATCAAACGGCTGCAAAACAAAATAAACAACAAAAAGAGGTCTCAATATTTCCTGAAGTCACTGTACAACGTCTCTACACTGAAGTCGGACCGTGAAATCCAAAGCGCAGTGTGAAATTCCCTTTGAAACCCCACAGACACACGATGCACATTTCTTATTCTCGGCTCCTCGTTTTTTTTACGAAGCTCGGCGTGATATGGTCTGTGGGTCCACCTCTGTCCGGCTCCCGTCTCTGGCGAGCACCTAACAGACCATCAATGCCGGCTCCCTCGCTCTCTCGTGTCATTTACAAGGTGACGAGGCTCGGCGCGGTGTCTGCGCGCAGCTGCTCGCCCCCGTAAACTGGACTCCGGCGTGATCTGTCTGTGAACGTGG
Source organism: Lesueurigobius sanzi (assembly GCA_900303255.1). Lineage (NCBI taxonomy): Eukaryota > Metazoa > Chordata > Actinopteri > Gobiiformes > Gobiidae > Lesueurigobius > Lesueurigobius sanzi. The sequence goes on along the minus strand of OMNZ01026995.1, from coordinate 32,114 downwards.
GGCTTGCGGCGGTGTTTAAAGACGTATGTGCTTTCCGTCTGCTAAAGGATGCTGCTAGTCTATGATACATTGTTTAGGGGGTCATTCATCGAGACACACTGCCGAAAGAACATTTCTAGATTAGTTTAAATGACTGAAATTCAGAAAATGTATCTGAATTTCAGATGTTTTGACTAGTATGATTTAGTGGCTCATTTGACTAAGATTATTTCACATGTTCTGTGGTGTTTCTCACTTGTTTCAACAGATTGCTTATTAGTCATTAGTGATTTAAACCCATGCTTGCTTTTTAGTTCATACTGGAAAATAGCATATAGCCATTTTGCTTTTGAAATTATGTGTATTACTGTATCAGTGCCCCAAATCATACGTAAATCAGAGCATGCTGCATGAGAAAAAAATGTGTAAATGACTTTGTTCGATGGTTTTGTTGATTAGTTAGAAACTGAATGACAAAAACTCCAATTTATCAGGTAAAAGGCAGCTAAATACTCTCATAGTCTCACTCTTTATAGTTTAAAATGTCTTTTCTTTGACCATAATAATCAAAAATACAATTTGTTTCATCTTATTTGTTATCTGAAATTATTCCAAGTACGCCCCTGCTAACCTCTCGTGTACCCCCAGGGGTCCCCGTACCCCTCGTTGGGAAACACTGCTTTACAGGGTTTAAAAAGTTTCATTAACCATTTTGTTTCCATTTGCACCTGCCATTAATTTTTATATATAAGGTTGACAAAATATCTGGAGAGTAAATAGTTAAAATCTTTATTTCTTATTTTTTATTACTTTTAGTCAGGAAAAAAATATGTTTACAAAAGTTATGAGAAAAACACTTTATTTTTTTTCGACTTTATAGTGATTAGAAAAGCTTTCATGAACCACAATGTCTCTACTACTAGATTCCAAGGCTTTGTTTGTAAGTTTATTCAATTATGTTTGTGTAAATTAGATATTAAAAGAATAGATGAACAGAAGCAAAAGGGAAAATCTCCAACTGCTCTCTGTTCTGTAAATAAATGGTATTTTTTGTGTGTGATAAGGAAAACATATGAGATCAATTATTTCTAGTTGACCAATAAAGAGGAGTACATTGTGAACCTCCAGTCTACACAGCCATATGATATTCGAGCGCTCTGTGCCTCTGTCAGGTCCTCGGAGGCGAGACACTGCGATAGCATCAGACCAGCCTGACCTCTTCACTCCTCACCAACTATTCTCAGGTCCCTCCCTCCTGCTTCACCTCTGCACTTCCCCCTGGCACCTCTGGCACTGGGGGGCACCCAAGAGTCAGTGCGTCAGCTGACAGCCTCAGACTACAGCCTCAGACTGGCCATTTAACCCATGTGAAATTGTATAAATATTTCAGTCAGCTAAATTACTTACTTAAGTACTTAAGTCACACATGTCTGTCTTTACAAATTACAAATGCTGAAGCACAAAACAAACTTTATTCGACTACTAGAAAAGAAATCAGGTTGTTTCCCACCTAAAGCTAGAGATAGACTTCAGTCAGAACCAAAAAAAAAACATGACTGAATGAATAAATGAATGAAAAAGAATGCTACGATCACAGCTTGAAAGAATGTCCAATACCACAGCTCTGGCAAGAACAACAGACTTAACATACGTACATCTATTTTAGGGGAACCTCCTGCCGATACGTGTACCTAGGAGGTTTTCAACACACGCACATATGGAAGCTTATCTACATTGAACACAAGCCAACAATGTCCGTCCAGCAGCAGGCCATAGACTGTATCTGCCTTTTCAGCCCATGCCCAAGCGCAAGATCTAATATGCAGGTCTACCCACTGTGGCGACAACAGGCCTCTCCAATAAGTTACGTTTTACAGCAACTATATTCAGCAGAGGTTCTGAAAATGTGGTATGAGTCAGGAAGGTGGTATATGTATAAAACTTCTGGCAGTTTGTCACAGTTAGTCCTGGTTTACATGGGGGTCCTTTGCAGAATTCTGTTTGGAGGCTCCTCTACCCTTCAAATTCTGGAGTAAAAGTTTCAGTCCATTATGCGTTGTGGACTGTTTTACCAATTTTATTTGGACTACTCTTTGTATCAGTGACTACAATTTGGGAGCGAAATTCCGTTTTTGTGGTGATGAAAGTTTCAGAACCACTGCTTTTTTCCCTTCAACGAACAAAGTGATCTAAGATGGCAGACATATAGAGTCACTAAAGGCCCCAGCCTCAATTCTTTGTACTACAAAACGTGATCCAGGGATTGTTCTGTCTCTAAAAGTTTAGTGCTCAAGGAAAAGAGAAAGGAGAGGGGTCATGGCACTAATACACTGCCACCAGTTCAAAGGTTGGGCACGAACACCAGTCCGGCAGAGAGATCCATCTTGGTCAAGGCAAAACCTCTTGAAAGGAGGCCGTGTAATTGCAGGATGCAGCGTGACGGACCATATCGTTATTAAAAGGTATTGTTAGAGGAAAGAGGAGACCGGGGTCACATTTGATGTATGCTGCTTTATTGTGACACTGGAGACAAGTCCTTTACTGTTGCTGATGATGGATATGAGGTTAGCTGTGACCAAAGTATAACATATTCAGGGCCAGACTCTGCACTAGACTGTCTACGGGTGTGTACAGTGCCATTTCTTCAGTTAAGAGTTATGGGTCTAAGAAGGTCACATAGACTCCTTTGAAACGCAATTGTTAAAGAAGTATAAGTAATTTTGGATGTGGCATATGATGGACAGGATGTTTTTTGGATGGATTTCTAATAAGAAAGAATTTACAAGTAAAGCAAGAATTTCAAAACCTTTTTCTGAAAGTGGTTAACACTTTCACCTCATGGCAAAAAGGTCCCGGGTGCGATTACCTCGGCATGTGGTCTATTTTGTCTGCAAGTCCTCCCCATGTCTGTGTGGGTTTCCTCTAGGTGCTCCAGTTTCCTCCATCAACTTAAAACATGTACAGTAGGCTAAAACCTCACTCTAGGTCATGGGTCTCCAACCGTTTTTGCCCCGTGAGCTACCTTTGCATACCAGAAATGACAGTGAGCTACTTATGCTTCAAAGAAACACGTGAAACTAGGCCTATGTGACTGCCAAGATGAAAGTTTTACACAATAAAAGAACATTGCTGTAGTTTCTGCTTTATGGTTTGCTATATTCACCTAAATGTTTGAAGATGCTTTGCTAAGAACAAAAAAATGTATCTAAAATTTGACTCATCAAGCGTATATGTAGAAATGTTGAAAGCCTTTTGCAAGCTACTTGGAAAGAGCTGGTAAGCTACTGGTACCTCCTGAGATATTGGTTGGAGATCCCTGCTTTAGGTACTCTTGAACAAGATCGCGATCAGAATAATTTGAATATGAGGTGAAAGGCTGCTAAAAACTTAGTTTAACAACTATAAGCGACTGCCAACGCCTGTACAGACTCTTTCTTTTAAAGATGATGACTGCTACATTAACAGCTTATTGTACTGCTTATTTAGTTCACATTTGACCAACCTCAAAATGCATGAAAATTACCTCAAATCTCTTTCTCCCAGAATGCTCTGCTCCTGCGCCCATGGTGCAGGTGTGTGGTCATCCACCTGTGCCGTCTTTGTGTCCGTGTCATCTGTCTGCAGTGGTCTTTGTCCTGAGGACAGGCCTGGGGAGGCTCGCTGATGGAGATACTGCCCTCTGCTGCTATTGCTGTGTCCCTCATGTCGTCACAGCACCCAAGCACCACCGGACACAGGAAGTCAGCTCTGAGGAGAAACAATGAGGGATTATAATCAATTCAATTCAATGCAAGTAGTACTTGTTAGGGTCACAACAATACATTGACAGCATACAACAATTAATCTGCAAGTTTCAGAGTTTTTACATGACATAATAAACAATGCATAACAGTATCCAATGTTGAACTTATACTTTTTTGGACACAGTAACATTATGCATTTTCGCTCATCTCCACTTGATGGAAACATAGTGCTGTTACATTCATTTTTACAATGTTTACAGTTATTACAGTGCAAATATTTTGACAAGGCACAAAAAAACTAGACCTTGATTTCCCTATAAGCCTAAATAAACAAAGCTAAAATCTCTTTAATGAGGTCAATGGGCCATGGCTTGGGCTCATTTCATTCACCATTACACTATGGGACATGCCTAAGCTCCTGCTCAGCCGCAATCCCTGCTCCGCCGTTCCATATTCAGACTTTTATTTACTTCTCATCCGGAGCGGAGTGTTGATAAATGACGCCGCTGTGCCCTGGGACGCTGTGTTTAAGGAGCAGAGGGGCGATTTATGGGCGCGCTCTCGAAAGCCTCAGTGTGATTAATCGACTGGTCCGCTGCGGCCACAGGCGGGGTGGGGGCGGCCGGCCGGACTCTGTTTGGATAGGCAGATAACATCAAAGCGGCCTGCTGCTTGTGTTAAGAAAATACTGCATTCTGGGTCAGTGCAAATGAATCCACGAGGAGCTGGAAACGGCTTTAAACGGCATCCGCATCTTTATCACCCTGGATGGGAGAGTGAAGAGGACCGGTGGGATGAGTTCTGCTCTTGCTGGTGTATTTTTTATGTCTCGTAATGTGAATGTAAAGAAGAAAAGGAAACTAGTTTTTCCGCCTGAATCTAAAGTAAAAAGTGCCTTAGGTCTCATCGAGCAAAGTGATTAATGGTTCAGCCACGGAGCTAAACACCATCATGCATCTCCATATTGTCACATTAGAGCAACTAATCACAATAAAACTATCTAATAATTATATGCTGCTCTTAAATATTGGTACTGACTTATTATAGAGTACTATTTCACTGTACACTGCACAGCTACTACCAATGTTCCAAATCTAATGTAATGTGACCAGTGGTGGAAAGTAACAAAATAAAAAGTACAATACAAGTAAAGAGTACAAATAATAGGTACTTTTACTTTACTTAAGTACATTTTATGATGAATACTTTTTACTTCTACTTCACAACATTTCAGAGCCTGTATCTGTACTTTCTACTCCAGTACATTTTTAAACTGGGTTAAAAGTAAAAGTATTTTATTTTCAAAGTGGCCTCTCTATGATTAACTGGTTTAGTCCCAGATTAGTCCCCGTTTAGACCTGGTTTAGTCCTGTGTATAGTCCAGATTTAGTCCTGGTTTAGACCTGGTTTAGCCCTGGTTTGGACCTGGTTTAGACCTGGTATAGTCCAGATTTAGTCCTGGTTTAGAACTGGTTTAGCCCTGGTTTGAACCTGTTTTAATCCTGGTTTAAACCTGGTTTAGCCCTGGTTAGACCTGGTTTAATCCAGATTCAGTCCTGGTTTACAATGCCAGACAAAACTCTTAAAAAACACTTTTACTTTTTACTCATGAAGTACATTTTACAGTGGATACTTTTATACTTTTACTTTAGTAAATTCTTGCTCCTGTACCTGCACTTTT
>OMNZ01026995.1:12310-26691 GCA_900303255.1 Lesueurigobius sanzi | reverse complement strand
TATTTTCAAAGTGACCTCTCTACAAATTTAGTCCAGTTTAGACCTGGTTTAGTCCTGGTTTAGACCATGGTTTAGACCCAGTTTAGACCCGGTTTAGACCTGGTTTATATCTGGTTTAATCCTGGTTTAGACCTGAAATTTAGACCTGAAATTTAGTACTGGTTGGAAAACTGGGTTAAAAGTAAAAGTATTTTATTTTCAAAGTGGCCTCTCTATGATTAACTGGTTTAGTCCCAGATTAGTCCCCGTTTAGACCTGGTTTAGTCCCAGTTTACACTTGGTTTAGTCCTGGTTCAGTCCTGGTTTAGACCTGGTTTAGTCCTGGTTTAGCCCTGGTTTAGCCCTGGTTTAGACCTGTTTTAGTCCTGGTTTAATCCTGGTTTAGCCCTGGTTTGTCCTGGTTTGGACCTGGTTTAGACCTGGTATAGTCCAGATTTAGTCCTGGTTTAGAACTGATTTAGCCCTGGTTTGAACCTGTTTTAATCCTGGTTTAGACCTGGTTTAGACCTGGTTTAGATCTGGTTTAGCCCTGGTTTAGTCCTGGTTTAGACCTGGTTTAATCCAGATTCAGTCCTGGTTTACAATGCCAGACAAAACTCTTAAAAAACACTTTTACTTTTTACTCATGAAGTACATTTTACAGTGGATACTTTTATACTTTTACTTTAGTAAATTCTTGCTCCTGTACCTGCACTTTTACACAAGTAAGCATATTGACTACTTCTTCCACCGCTGAATGTGACCTTATCTCTTTTACCAAAGGCCTTCACTGCTGGAGTTGTCAAGTACTTTTCATATTTAATGTCAAATAATCAGTGCTTTGTGATTATTTCCATAAATTCTTTTAGTCAGACACGTCACACTGGGGTTAGAGATGTTTCAGCAGCACAATACAACTCAACATGATACCAAACATGCACAAAATGATCAGCTACACATAGACAAAGCATTTGGAAGAGCACCTAAAGCTATGAAGACAAGCTGGTGATGCTAAATTACCAAGACAAAGGTTTTGTTGAGGTATTCTTATCAATTAAATAAAATAAAAACCACATCCTTCTATTTTTGCTTCCTATTTATTGTCTGAAATGTTACACACTATGACTTTAACCTATAACCCGTCTATGACTATAACCTCAAAAATAATCCGAAACTTGCTAATACACCTGTGACAGACTGACGTTAAACACACTACTGTGGTCGCTCTTGGGCTTAGCTCCAAGTCACAGCTCCATCTTGGTCAATCCTCTGTGACAGTTCAAACAAATGAGGGTGTAATGAGTGGATGAAGGTGTTAGCCTCAGAGATATTTACCTGGCCCACACCTGCACCGCTGATCCCGGGGTCACTGAGATGGGCTGAAGAGCTGGGGGGCGCACTCTGCTCCTCTTTTCATCTCTGTCCCACCACCGCTGCTGCACCCCTGGGCCCGGTCCCTTCTTATCCCACGTCAGATCTGGGCATTGCCTCATGGAGCTGTCACTAAAATGATTCCAGATATATAACCACAACTAACATTTTTTTTAGCATTTGAATATGCTATGTTTTTTTAATATAATAAATGTTTCATTTATCATTTCATGCTAAGGGCTGCTGAGGTGTGGAGTGTATCCCTTAAGTGCAGTGGTTCTCAACCTTTTTTGTCTCATGTACCCCTTGGGCCTTTCATTTATACTCTGAGTACCCCCTGCTTCGATAGTTTTGTTGATTAGTTAGAAAGTGAAATGACAAAAACTCCAGGTAAAAGACAGCTAAATACTCTCACAGCTAAATACTCTAGAATAATCCTTACAGTTCAATGTTTTAAAATGTCTTTTCTTTGACCATAATAATCAAAAATACAATTATTTCATCTTATTTTTTATCTGAAATTACTCCAAGTACCCCCTGCTAACATCTCATGTACCCCTAGGGGTCCCCGTACCCCTGGTTGGGAAACACTGCTTTAGTGCACTGCAAAAAGTATCTTGATAAGTTAAAATGACTATAATTAAGTATAGTTGACCCTAATTTGAGACTTTCTGACTTACCAAGTAAAGAAATCTGCCATGGGATAATATGTTTACCCCATATTTCAAGTAAAATTAGATGCATTTTTTTTATTTTGTATGTGTAATCAGAAATCTAAAAATATTTTATGTGTAATTCAATGTTTTTACATGTTTTAGGTGCAAAAATACATATAATTTTATTTACCTCCTCAAATCTAGGTTAAATTTTTTCCCAGTGTGGAGTTTACCCAGGAAAATGATAAGTTGACACCAAAAGAGTGACCTCTACCAAGGCAGCGGCCCTATACTGACAAGGACAGACAATGCTCTATGGAATATAACTGTTTGATGTGTAAGCCCCCCTTTTAAAAATATTAATAATTCAATATTGTACATAGCCTCCTATTGACAAATGTTGAAAATGAGCAGGTCTACTATACAACACTTAAAACAATGCATCTGGCTTGTCTAATGCTATTGTTGCTATTGTTGTCCATATTAAATACATAAATAAATAAACAAGTTCAATGATTTTAGTTCATTTTTGTCTAGTTTTGTGTATTTAGTATTTTCAGTTGGTGTCATCAGTTGTGTGATTTGTATCACTAACAGCAACATGAAGGAAAGTGGGTTCTGCCAAGGTTTTATCTCATTTACACATCAAAATACTTTCTCTCCTTTCCCATTGTAAGAACACCGTACTCTCCGAGCCAACAGGGAATCATTGCGTGAATTTCCGCTCCCCCATTTTCTACTTCCAACTTACTTTTCCGCCGTGGCTAAAGGGATGCCAATTTAGCCGAGTTGAAAGGCGCTCTGTTACCTGTCCGCTGGGGTAGAACCTGTGCGGAGATTGCCCTTTCCCATGCTTCCACCGCGGGACCCCTACTATAGGCAGACAGAGGGTACACCTGTTCCCCGGCAAGAGACTGTCCCGGGATCTGAAATCTTAGCGCGGGCCAAACCTATTGAGAACAGCCAGTGTGATAAGGGCCAGCACTGTGATGGGGCAGCGGTAACTTGAGCATCGACCAGGAAAGGGAACGCCTGCAAGCCAGATGCACCTACTGCCAAAACACAGTGCCTCCTTCTACGGGACGATTACTTTCAATAGAAAAAGCCATTGTCTGCTATGAGTCTGCCACTTATCGGTGTATTCTTCACAGATAGAATGGTCTGCCTGTGTTGCACCAATGGAGTTTATTGGCTGAAGGGGGGAGGTGAAGTTTCTATGGGCACTGGTGTAAATCAGGACAATTACAGCCTGGAAAGGAAAAACATTTTGCTTCTCTTGGAAATACCTCAGACTCAAAGGCGTAAATTTTAGGTCCAGATTTCACATGGAGCTTTGCACCGTTAGTTTTAACAGTTTGTATGTTTTAGGGCTCCAGGACCCCACTATTCACATCCACTAAAAATGAGTAAGGTGTGAATTGGGACTGAAGAAGCAAAACTATACTGTAGATGGGGGTAACTTAAGGGCCTCAAATGCCAATGTCTGCACAATACATTGCTAATTTTAGGTGATGCAATCTATATTTCACAAGACACCATTGTTGGAGCGGTCATCATGGGAAGGATCATGGGAGGCGTCGCCGCGAATGCCTGCACCACCCCCATTCAGCCTGTCCGTCCTTGGGAGAGGATCCCCCCCTTCATGTGGGCCTCCCCGAGGTTTCTCCTTTTGTCCCAATGGGTTTTTGAGTTTTGAGGACAGGGGATGCCCCAGCACTATTAATATTCACTAAATGTCTTTCTTTTTCTTGTGAAGCCCTGCAAGGCGACTTTGTTGCGATTTTGGGCTATACATATACATTTGAATTGAATTGAAATTGCAAATAATTACAGTGAGGTCTTGTCTTACTTCCAGTGTCTGTGTACAATGCATGAATGAGCATGTGAATGGTTCTTTGATGTAAAACACATTGATAACCCAAGTGAGATACCTGGTAGTGGTTGGAGGTGACTGGAACACATGCCAGAAAATATGGATCTTTGAAGGCGTGGCATGGTAAGGTAACACCACTGACTGTGTGCCATGTTAATTGTTTCTCCAAAAATATGTGTGTATCCTCAGTCTTTACCAATCTACCATACAATTGCAAAAGATGGATCTCCATTTCATTCTGAATGAAATGAAATGGATTCAGCTCTTTTGGACAAAGTAGGGATCTAGAAGATCTAGCCTGCTCCAGAGTCCAGAATGATAGACCCTCTGTATTTTGATACACACAGAGAAATCAGTTTGGTCAGCCCATCCTTGCTGGTGCATCGACAAAACTCAAACGGAACCATGTAATCAGATTCTCTTATTTGCAGCGTCCCTGTTCGACCACAGAAGCAACGACCCACGGAATCAAGAGCTGTTTCCAATCAGCGATAAATTTGGTTTTAAATGGCCAAAAACTGACAGTAGGTGAGCTTTGTGACTTCTAATCCTGAAATAACATGGAGCTGTTAATAACACCGCAACAACACACATCCGCCCATCGCTGATTGGTTTATTCCAATTCCTGTTTTCTCTTATTGGCCCCTCCCTAGAAATGTAGTTGATGCACGTGGTGACCAGACTCAATGGCTGGTACAACGGAGAGTCTGTATTTTTCCAGGCAATATAAGATCTACCTTTATTATCACCAAATGCAAAAAAAAAGGCCTTCATAAGTGAACTACTGTCGCTATGGTCCAGCTGCATAAGCTGTAGTGTAAAAATGTTAAGTGGCTTGGAGCATGACTACAGTGGAGACAGTGAGACAGCATGGCCTGTCAGGGGCTGTAACCAAGGTTTCCAGGTCAATCTCTTTGTCTTTTGAGGGTATAAGGAAATAAGATGATCCCGGATGCACGAATTCAAGAAAGTGAACAATGACAACCAAAAGTAAGAAGTATGGCAGGGCTTCTGTCATTTAAGAGATGCTTTATCCACTTTTTGAACTTTTTGTGTGAAGACAAAGAGGTAGAACTCTGACAAATAGGGGATTTACTCCATATCAGTTATCAAATAAAGTTAAACAAGCACACACACAATAATATAATTTCCTCAGCCAGTAAAAATGAGAAAGGCAATACCATTATTTTGCTATACTGATACAAGACACTTTTAATTATCTGACGAAGGTAAGATTGTACCATCATAATCGTGTAGTGTTTTCTATATATATTGCACAGGCAATGCTGTTCGCAATATCCTCAAAGCATTTACAAGCATATAGTCCAGCTGCTTTTCAAAACAACCTCCATCTATCTTGCTTTAATGGTTAACTGGTCTGCGTGCATTGCGTGGCTTCGCAGGGTCGTCAGGCTCACATGTTGAAAGCCTCTCTGTATTGTTCCACACTGGGTGACAGCTTAATGTGCCTGCCTAATTTATTCCCTTTCCCATCCTTTGACTCAGAGGGAAAAACACGTCTCATATATGCAATAGAAGAGGGCATGTTATCAGGGGGACAGTTAGTTAAGCTGTCCTCACCTTTCCGCCTGACCTGGGACTGTTGCTTGAGATGTTTTTGAGCTGAGGCATCCTTCCTGCTCGCTCTGATTTATGGCTGCGCATGTTGAGAGGAAAAATGTAAGGGGGCACGCACTGGACAATATCGATCCGGAGCAGGAGCGAGTGTGGGAGGGAAGGAGGGATGGAGACGTGTAGGAACCCAGGAAGGTAGGAGAGGAGACATAGAGGAGACTGATGCAAGGCCCATTATACTGTTGCCTTGTGCAGGAAGAGAGCAGAGTAGTGATGGCTGCTATGAGGAGAGATGAGTGGAGGAGCGGAGGGAGTACATAATAAGATCACTCCCCCATTAGCCCAGGGGAGATGCCTCTTTACAGATGCTATCAGTGTGAGCACACATCTCCATCACGCCTGCCATTCTGTCGCCTCGCATCTGCAACAGCACTGAGGCTGGAAAACTACAATACTAATATTAAAGAGAGAGAATTGATTTATATAGTTTGATTGTTTTGTTATTATGTGGAGTAACTAGCACTCACAGTGAACTTGAATCATGTTAATTAATTTTGTTATGTTCAAACCTTAAGAGAAGAATGCCCTCTACATGGTATTTTGTTCTTTTCATGTAAAAGTTAGTCCTGGCAGAATCCACAAATCTCACGTGATGTCATTCTCAGCCCCTGTGCAGAAATGATGTAACCAAGGTGCATTAAGGTGTGTTTACTTTGACTTCCAGCTTTGCTTCAAGTGGTATGCTTCAAATGCCGCAAAAAATCCAAAATTCAATTTGAGAAAATTGTATAATGCATTTTTACATATCAGATTATGAACCAAGCAGACATTCTTCTGTGCTGTGCATATGTACTTGGGGCTGGCTCTCAAACCCATTGTTTATTGGAAAGGTCTAAAGCGCTAGTGTCTGTGGACACCTTGAGTGGATAACCATATGCTGTCACAGTAGACCAGACGTGCCTCATATTGAGAGCTCTGTTGACCTGGGAATTGTGTGGGAGGTGGAGCGTGGGGGTGGAGCGGCACTGGGGACTTGTGAGAGTTTTCACGAGGTACAAATCAAGGATTTAACTGCTCCAGCCCCTATGCTCCTACTCTATTCTCCAGCTCATGATGTGTTCTGTAAGTCTGCAGCAGAGAATAAGGCGGCGGCATAGAAATCATAGAGAGTCCTGACAAAGTACTGGTTACTGTGGCTGAGATGGTTCTTGGTGAATGATGTGCAGAAATAGTGTGAGACCTAACAATAGCTCGGGCCACACATGAAATCAAAGGCAGATGTCCGCAGCTTTTGACCCAACCACATCAGCTGTTGCCCTATGTTTCTCTCAGCCTTCTGAAACGGGACAAACCAAAACCAACTAAACATGCACAGTCCTCCGGCTCCATAAATGTTAAGCTGAGTGGCTTTGTGAGTAGAAGTGGGAAACCCCTGCTCTTTGGTTGTGACACAGGCTGTAGCCACAGCACGCTAAACCAGGGAAGTGTTATTATGGATGAACATGGCAGCAGTCGGCCCTCATCAGCAACTCAACCACTGCCTGTCAAACAACTGCGGCACATTATCCAACTTATTTACAAAATGGCTTGTAAATTAACAACTGGGGGAAAACAAAAGTACATTAATAACTGGAAGTGATGTGAGAATGGAAAAATCGGAAAATTTTATATAACAAGCTTCTGCACTGATCAAACCATTGAAACTTTAACATGTCACTCTAAACCTTGTGTTGGCAGGGCATAAAACCAGAGGTGAATCTTAAAGTCACGCTTCACCAATCCATTTGTACTTCATGGGAGAGAGAACCTGCTGCTGTCTGTTACCCCTGTCTTGTCCGTATGAAAATGTAACAATTTCAGTGCGCTGCATATTTTTGCTTTTTGCTTGCCCTAATGGTGCCCAATCAGTTCCACCAGGTCTGTTGCAATGGGCTCGCGGCCTCCAGCCTGATTACACTGAATTGTGGGTATTTCCTGCCTCTAAGCCTCGCATATGGATTGAGTAAGGCAGTGGCTGAGGGAACTACCGTTTCTCTCCACTACATCTTCATTTCTCTCTCTCTCAATATTTTTTTTTTTCAACGGGGGAAAAGCAAAACACTTTTGTTTTTTCTGGCTCCGCTGTCAAAATACCGAGCAGGGCTTTGGCTCAGCGTCCACTCGCACACTGGCCAAAGAAAATCCCACGAGACAAGTGTGGCTAAATGCACTTTAATCCGCATGATCACTATCCGTCTGCACACCCAACCACACCTCGCTGACCTATAGCTGCAAGACAAACATTCGATTTATTAAGCAGTGCCTAATTAAGTTTAAAAAGTCCAGTTAATTTCACTATATTATACAAAAACAACAGAGCGCCTTCCTCTTCCTAAAAACATCACACTGAAATCTACTGTGTAAAACAAATGGTATGTGACATCTTCACACAAGTGCATTAAGGTCCAAACTGACTCCCTGCACTATTTTAGTGGTTTTATGAGCAGCACTTTAGAAGAAGATTGTATTATTCCAGCTTTAGACCTGACAGAGGTTAGTGGAAAAGTGGGATTAAAGAGCTTCACTGTGCAGGGAATCAGAAGAATCACATTATGTCCATGAGGAAAATTGGGAGCGTAAAGATAAAAGAGGGAATCAACAAACCAGCCCTTTCAATGTACATCAAGCGTTATGTTCCTCATGTGTTTCATCAGCACATTTTGTTTATTTTCTTTGCATTCACAAGACAAAAAACAGAGTCAGAAAGAGGACCCTGACCGAAGAAAGTATTGTATAAGACCAAAAGTTGAACAAGGCAAACAAAGTTTAACCAAGTTTTATCAATAGCAATAAGCATAATTGTTTATTCACACTTTTATCATTGCATACTTTGTGGCAGATGTCGCACATTAAACAATAGAGTTGGTGTAACGACTAGGTAGCTACTGTAAATGAGCAGTGTGTCATAATGTGAGTGATTGACTTGTTGTCATGCTGCTGTGACCACTGGAATGCACTGTGTGAGAGGTGCCTCCAACAAACACATTAATGCACAGTGCCTACTCAGGTTACCAGAGTCCACACCTGACTTTATAAATCTCTTTCAGATAACATGAGAAATATTGTTTATCAAAGAAAAAACAGTACTCCAGATGTTAGTAATGTCACCTGATTTGTAATCTGATAGAGGCTCAATACAAAACACATGAATCTAAAAACAAATGCGGCATATAATGCAATAGAGTGCATAGCTTGATTGGTTACGGTTGTTTTTGATTTAGCCACAAAATTCCTGAGAAGAATTGTTAAGTGAAAGCACCAAACCCAGCTGTGCTGTCTTGGAGGCCAATTCAATTCAAGGCCAATTCATTAGATAGATAATTAATTGGCCTTTATATAGAGCCACTGGCGGTCAAGTTTGCTCAGCGCTGACAAAGTTCTTTGGATGAAGAACAAAACGTCCTACACTACAGAGTACAGATGAAGACTGAAGAATCTTTGCCTACAATAGATAGATAATAGTTTACAAATCACTTTATTTCAGATATAATTAAAGTTTCTTCTAACCCTTTACTACACTACACTTTACATATTATTGAAACTGTGATTATTTAATCTTATTTGTATTTGTGCAAGTCCAAAGCACTGATAATGTGTTTGCAACGGTAAAGAAATAAGCATTGTTCTGTTGGTGAGCCGTTTAGAATCTCTATACTGTCCAAAATGGTGCAGTTTGACTTTAGATAGGTCCTCAATGTTTTTAAGACCACGGCCGAACTGGCACACTGGACTGGGGACCTGCAACTTTCATTCAGGGTATCAAATTGTGTTTCGAAGCTTTCAACTTCTGCAGTATAGAGCAAGTAAAGTGTAATAATGAAAAGGTTTAGGGCACTGTATCCCCTGATATATTATTCATATATTCATATGTTTTTTGTTGTAATTATGGTGTTCATTTTGGCGTTGTTTCTGTCCTAAAGTTTGTGCAATAAACAAGTTATCAGTATTGCACATCAAGTTGAACCAAACTGTAGGGGAAGTCTATCTGTATTTCGCTTTCATTTGAACTTTTGACTTTTCACAATACAAAATAATGTTGTATATTAAACCCAGGAGGGAGGTGTTTCCTACAGCAGATACTACCAGCCTATGGAAAAGACGCTCCCTCCACCCTGAAAAGGCTATGTCCAATTTTACAATGTAACATAAATCAAATATTTTAGAGGTGAGGAGAATAAAATTCACCTGACATTTTTAGCGTGACAGTTCCGCCATCTTTGCGTTTAAGTGGCGACGGGAGCTTTAAGCCTGAACTCTACTTCTGTTAAGCACACATCCTGTATTGGCTATGTCCCCTGGCAGTGACCTGACTCCGGCAACCAGGAAGCAACCAATCAGGGACTTATTAGATCAACTTTGCAGTGGAAAAAAATGTAATAAAGTCCCCCCCTCCCAAAATATCTGGCTCACCTGCTTCAACAAACCCTGGAGATCGGAAGGCGTCCACTTGACACGCTTCCATCAAACTGAGTGCATTAAACTTTCTCTTTTCTCCTCTCTCTCAAATGATCTATGGTCGTTTCGATGCGATGCAGAGGGTGTTGTGTTCCTTGCTGGCCGTGTCCAGACAAGGGTGGTCCGTGCAACCGGATCCTTTGACATCGCTCTGAACATGAAAACACGAAACATAGTTATTGATCACGCTGCCCCACGCTAATCAAATAGCATCCTGGTTTGTTTGAAGCTAAAAATGGTTACAGAAGATGTTTACAATTGCACTTCCAGACCTTCCAGCTTCTGCAATTCTCCCGATATACACAGACAGTGGTGTTATTTGTATTGTTAAATTTACATTAAGTTCGATTTAATTGCATCAAGCCACTAAACAGATCTTACAATAATGGGCTGGGAGAGAAAATTGCAATCATCTGGAAGGAGCCTGCGGCACTATAATGGACAAACCTGATTAATTTAATCTCGTTCTCCTCCATTAAGGCTGCACTTTATCATTTCAACAGATGGAGCACCAAGAAATTAAAAAATGCTCTCAAGTATATGTGGCACTCTCACATCCACTTGTTAGGCCCTGTTATTAGAAGGTGTGTATGTTGTGTGTGTGGGCTGCAGCAATCATAAGCAGGCTCCAGCTCAGAGCGTTTAGCATGAGTGCATTCTCCAAATCGGATTAAGTAAACAGTCAATTGTTGCAACAAATCACCAGAATTGCTTCCAGGATTTATCGCTGAAGGCTATTAACGGCTGTCCATTCAATAACCTAATCTTGTGGTTGTTATTATTATCACTCGGGTAGAATGACAGGTGTAAAGTTGTATACTTTTAGGGTTAGGCCATTCACATGCCTTACTGTATGAATGTAGAATACTACTAATCAACAATTCAGTACAGGACATATATAGACTATTTTTGTATTATGAATTCCACACAGACTACAGGATAAGTGTGTACTACTAGATGTGAGAAATTGTCAAAATTAAACACTTAATGTTAAACACTAGTTAATTGCATATTGATCTATAGGAGGCGCTGTGTAGCCTTTCAGATCCATCAGACTACTGACACCACAGCACGTGCGTTGGTTGAATTATTTTTCTTCCTTTGTGCAAATTCTTTCTGATCTTCTAAAAAACTAATTACATCCCAGACAAGGGACTCTGAAAAGGACTTAAGAATATTTACAAGACACAGTAACGAGTTAGATTAGATGACTGAGCTAGCATGTGTAGGACTAGCTTACCTGGTTTAGCATTAGCTGCCTGTGGAAAGTGGATCTTAGAGCTTGCAGCTGAAGTTTGTGATCCCCCCCCCCTCCACAAAAGTTACATGTGCTGAATCTTGAATGGCTGACTTTGAAGCGACAACAAAAAATCTGCAGAGATCGTCGGTGACAATGACACGCGGGACGTCTGTCAGGGATGAGGCAGGAGGAGGTACAGGAGGAGGTGAACAGGCTGATGGTGAGGTCATATCATGGGTCACATGTAAATAATAATATCAACGTCTGGAATGAAACGTAGGCTCTCCAAATGTATATGTATTTTTGTAAATGTTATACTTAACTATTTTATTGAACATAATATTTATGACACATATATCACAAAGGTTCATATCACACTGTTTTCTTCTTCTTCTTCTTCTTCTTCTTCTTCTTCTTCTTCTTCTTCTTCTTCTTCTTCTTCTTCTTCTTCTTCTTCTTCTAGACCGTCTTTGCATGAGAACTGTGCTTAAGTAAAAACGTGGTTTCACTTGAAGAAATGCCCCAAAGCCTGTAGTCAAATCCAGGGCATTTATCAAAATATCATTGGCCTTAAGCTAACAGCAGTTGTACCTATGTTTTACTCTCATTTATTTTGCCTAAGGCTGCAGTCATTTTTCTGTCTAATTATTTCCTTTTTTACTGTGCGCCACACTTGACAGTGATGGATAACAGGTTAAAAATGAACATTTTCTCCTGAGTTGGTGTATGTTGGATAGACTTGAGCTTGCATAGAGTTCTTCGCTCAGACCAAAAGACCTTGGAAAGATTGTGTTCCTCTCTGCTTTTCCCATTCCAATGTGATACAGTTTGTCTTCATTTACTCTCAACTTGGACTCATTTTCATGATATATTACCACAGCACATCAGTGAGACAGAAGTGTAGGTTATGTCAAAGTTATGCCATCATGATTACAGTCTGAGCTGCAGAAGCTTCCTCCTAGAGCTGAGCTGAATAGTATTGTTTTGTTTATGACACATTCATTAGCTATGGCTTTAGTTTTTTGGGGGATATGCTCTTATTTGAGTCCCTAAACAGAGATGCTGTAACCCAGAGACTTAAGTCCAGAACTGTATCTGTTTTTTAAGAGCAATGGTAGCACAGCGAGAACACTGCATCATTCTTGTCAACATGACGATGAATAGTACAATTTTCATTCACACATGTCCCAAATTCCCCACTTTAAAGTACATGTGCTTCGCGTTTTCTTTAAGACTTGAATTCTCCAGTGCGTTTTCTTCACTTTTGAAGTTACATGCTCCTACAATTACTGGGGCCACACCGACTCTCTTGTCCTTGGACAGCTCTTTTTATGTCTCAAATTGTGGACATTAATTTTGGATTGCCTTCACCTGTTTGCCTAATTTCATTCCTAATTTTGAAAACTTTCATTTTCTTTTCAAGGAAAGGTTTTTGAATAATTTCACCTGCAAAAAAAATAAGAGAAATACTAATTCCCCTATATGCAAATTTCACATTTTTGCATAGCAGTTAGACTAATTTGGTGTCAAGCAGGAGGTTGTTTTTGCTTCTCAGTCAGACTCCAGAAATTAATTTATCCAAATAAGCATGTCCTCCTGGGCCAAAGAGGTTGGGACACTGAAATGGCCCTGGTAGGCAGCGCTGTCTTTTGAAGTCTGGAATGTTTTGGCTGACTTAGAGCAGGCAACTGGAGTGGAAGGATCGTTTTCACTGACCCATGGGATTTTTAACCATTTTCATATACTGAGAACAAAACAAAATGAGAGCAAAAATGTCCCAGCCAGTTTGTGTCAACTTTGAAATAAAAAGAACAAAAAAAAAAACCTTTGCAAATGACAAATATGCACACTTTTTTAAATTCTTTTCTAAAGTAGCTGAAGTAATATTGTTGTTGTTACTGTTTTTTACTGTTTTATATATGTCAGCTAATGCACCATTTCCAGAGGTTTTCACAAATAAAGCTTTTGAAGACAGAAGGGAATAATTTCTTCAAATTAAATAATGTATTTATGCAGGTAAAGATAAGATAATACTTTATTGATCTCACAATGGAGAAATTCACTTGTTACAACAGCTCTTAGGACAGGATCACACAGGGGGGGTGCAGAAAGTCAGGAAATATGCCATCAAGAAGATGGTTTGCACACAGTAGTAATAATACTGGAATAGGATAAACTAAATAAAAAAGACTAATAATGATAAAATAAATACATAAAATATGTAATCTCTACATGTGCTTCCAATACAACATTACCCTCTATGCATTAATATAAATTATCAACATGAAAAGGCCTTTTAAGTGCTAATTAGGTGGTCATTTGGACAGTATACAAAGTCAATACAAGGCCCTCCTTAATAATACAAACATTCTGATCATGCATTTAGAAAATGAAAGCCCTCATTAACTGCACGCAATAATGGCCTATAATTTGTTAAATCCGCCTAATAAAAATAATCCCAGTCATTGGTCACATTAATAAAATAAATTAGGATTAGATCATGGTCGCGTACTAATTGCACTATGCTTTTCTTCGACAGGGCAAAGCAGAAGGAGGAATGCGCAGGAAAAACCAGGCAGTCTTGGGTAACGGACCACTTGAGTTTCCCTTGTAATAAATAATTCACGGGTCCGGTGCGATGAGCTGCTGAGGACAGAAATCCCTCATGACAGCTTTTTATAACCTATGACTCAGCGGGCCATTACCAACCCGACATCCCCTCTGCACGCCCCGGGCCCTGCGTTCTCCGCCTGATGGGGAAAGAGATACGCTTTATTGAGCAAAGAAAGGTTGGAATCAATTGCTTATGTACCGAATGATCTGAGTGATTTTTGCTATTCATGTTGCGTTCTTGAGATCAACCTCGTCGTAATGGAGAGATTAGTGTCTTCGCCTTTAAAGTACCAAGCTTATCGTTTACCACAAAATGAGCCACAAGTGGAATATACTGCATGAAAGTTATCTTTTACTCCCGTATACTGATATTGTTTTTGTCACACTAACAAAGATGCTTTTACATTATATATGTTGGACTAAAATACATCTTAAAAGCATTCTGAATACAAATAACCAGCCATAACCTAAAATACATGTACATAGGAGCAGTGGTTCTCAACTGGTCGATTGAAGGTGCCCACACACTAGAGGATTTTGAATCTTTTGAGACTAAAGATCTGTGCACAGACCACACACA
>OMNZ01026985.1:1439-12842 GCA_900303255.1 Lesueurigobius sanzi | reverse complement strand
TGACCTGATTCTAGCCACTTGTTCTAAGGCGTGTTTGACTTGTTTCAATAGATTTCTACTTATTTCCTTTTTTTATTTAAATCCAAATTTTTCCAATGGGGTAGGAAAATTGGTCATGTCCTTTTGGCAGTTTTATTTTCCTAATTCAAGCAAAAACCCCGCGCTGCAAGATGAATTGTTGCGAGATCTGAATTTTCAGTCTCACAACAAATCCATCTTGAAAGGTGGCAGCTGATAGGTGCGTCTCGTCACAACCAGTGGTTCGGACCAATGACATGCTGCTGTGTATATATGGATATGTAGGTCGACAGTCAGCCCCGGCAAAAACAAACATGGCTACCTCGGAGGACTTCGTAGGTGCCGCAATAATTGACTCTATGTTAGCTGAAATACCGACCATTTCTCGTTTAAAAAAGAGCAAGGGGAAGCCCTGTGTGCGTTTGTAGATGGAAAAGATGTTTGTGCTTTTCCTCCCGACTAGATTTCCAGCTGCGGGTGATACGTCACATGACTTGCTGCTCTGATTGGCTGAAACCGCATTAAGGACGGCGTGTCCTAACTGGGGCCCAATCAGCTCAAAGTATTGTACTGATTGTCCCTCCTTTTCACAGACAGTTTGCACGGGAGGCTTTCCAGATTGATAACGTGTAGAACTCATTTTAGAGCTACACATCACTCTGGCTTCTGCAGGTTAAAATTACCTTAGAATCAGTAAAAAATGTCATGAAATGAGCCAAATAATCTAGACGACACTAGTAAATATGTCTAATCTAGTCACAACTGCTCTAAACAAGACTAATATTCTGAAATCAAGTCATTTATACTCATGCTTTATTTCTGGTTTTGTTGAAGAACCATAAAACAGAACAATAAAGGTCATTTATTCAATAAAACACTGTTTATTTTATTGTTTTTATCATTTATTTGAGCTGAAACACCATAGTCACTTTCTTTAGTGCAGTCTCACGATCCACCAGGCAGAGACATTTGCTTTCTAAAGAAAAATATTTTTTCGTTACCAATTTATTTTTCAATACCGGTAGTACCTTAATTATTTTTTCGGTCATTTAACGGTACCCAGCCCTAACCGTCACTGGCAACGCTATGCCTGAGGAATACTTTCACAAACGACCACAGCCAAGGACCTTCTTGTTGTGGGGCACTAACCGCTCCACCACAGTGCCACCCCAAATTAGATAAACACTAGCGTGTCATGCACCAATAATAACTTTAATTTCATATTCTATTGTGAATTATCTTTTGAGGTGAATAAATTGTTGAAAGATTCCCACGCATACACACCAGTTCTTTGGGCCTCATGTTGTAAAGTATTCTCTCAGCGTTCTCACTGTCATGGCGGCTTTCCATGATCGCAAGAAGCAGCTTGGACGCGTTGTTCTACAAAAGAGCAGCACCGTAATGACACACATTTACACACGTTTATTATAATTGTAAGTGCAAGTCTAAACCAAAGCTTTCCACTCACTTTCAGTTCAAGCACTAGATCCATTCTCTTCTTGCCGAGAGGATTGATATCATTGAGAATGAGTGCGATGATGATGTCAATGCCATTGCACTCATGGGTAGCAATACAGTTCTGAAAAAGAAGAAGAAGGAAAAAAACTTGTCATGGGGTAAAGTAAAACAAAAAGTCTCATTTAGCTGCCACACAATCCTTTTCCGTCCATAATTTTCTTAGGTTAGGCCTTTTAATTTCTACACAATGTTACTGTTTATTCAGACAAGCATATATTGTAGCTGAGAATAGAGCCGTGTAACCGAGGACAAGCACCACTTTGTACAGCTGGTTTGCTTTTGCTCTGGTCTTACTTTGCTCAAGGATTTGTGTAAATTATGTCAAATAGTCAGTTTGAGCAAGTGTCCCAGGGATTACGCATAAATTAGCGATGAACTACTAGAAATCTGCATTTTGACAGTTCCCTTAGTTATCAGGGCCGAATGTTTAGCTGGCCTCCACCTCAGTTTTAAAGTGGAGGCTCTTTAGTGTTGTGATGCCCCGTGAAGGCAACCCATACAAGTAACGCACGATCACAAATAGAAAAAGGAACGATCAAAAATAACTTTTGTAGTCTGTTATTAGCTTTTTGTAGTCTGACACCCCCGGCTCCAATGTTAGAGGGAATCAAAATCAGTCCCAACAAGCCTTGTGTTTAACCAGTTGCTGGTTTAGTCATGCCACTTTCAGACCCACCCAAAATGACCCCACATGAGCGGCGGGAGCAGCAGTCATGTGAGCCGAGATAATGGTGCGCCAAAGAACAAACACAGACACACCAGCCAGAGGAAACTAGAGGACGTTAAGCAACAAGTGCCTTTAAAGCAACAGGGCTGATAAGAATAAGGTTAAAACAGGAAACTAGTAAGGATTAAGAAAGGTTTAAACACATATCACCTAATAAACCTCATATTATGAATTCTTTATATTGTTTTGTTAATTAAATGTAAGTATTATTGATAATAAACAGGGTTGGGACAATATATTGTTTAGCAATATATCACAATATGCCTTTTCCGCAATACCAAGTATCATTACTTTCAATACTGTGTTTAACAGCTGTGAGCCTCAATCTCTATCTGATGATGGTTTGGAGGCATTTTTATCTTGCACCATTTTAATTATTATTATTCCAGCAACATTTACTTTGTTAAACCATACATTTATGCACTTTTCAATCTTAAGACTTGAATAAATGTCTATTTTTATAACAGCCCTAATTTCATTTCATTTAATATTTATTTCATTCAGTTAAAACAAACAAATACAGTCATAGCCTCCTTTAACAATGATCAAGGAGCTTATGAACCCCCTATCAACACAAACACATTAACTCTTATATTTAATAAGCTGTAACACAGCCACTTGGCTATTTTCATAATAAACAATCATAATACAGAGCAATATAACCAGCGGCTACTCTGCAGATCCATAACTTTTTAACATTGAACTGTTTAAATTAATTTTAAATATATATTGGACTTTTTTTTTAATTTATTTTTTATTTTAACATGAAGACTATTCCATAAACCCACACCTTTTAATGAAACAAATTTTTTCCTTTGTTGTTGTTCTAAACGTGGATTTAAGAAAACCTCAGTCCCTTTGAATTCATATCTACTTTCTCTTTTGGTGAATTTGCTTTGAAGATTAATGAGTAACGTTTCTTATGAGCTTTATACATGGTTTTAAAATGTTAATTTGTACCAATTCTTTAAATTTCAATGTCTTCAATTGTATAAACATTTCTCATTTCACATGAAACAATTCTCACAGCCCTTCTCTGTACAAGGAAGGTTGGATGTATGTAGGTTTTGCAAGCACTTCCCCACACTTCAAGACAACAGGTCAGATGTGGAACGATCAGTGAGTTGTACAACAGAAACAAAGCACTCTTATTTAAAGGCATTATACCTGATTTTTCAATAATTTTAATTACAAATAAAGGAAAAGGGAGCAAGTAAAATAAATTGATAGTTGCAGTCCAAACACATTCTTAACGTTCCTCACACATTTCTTAAATCCTGTTTCTTCTTAGAGATGAGTTTATAAGCAGATTTCACAACTGGCAGGGTCTCTTTTTGGGCCATAGTCATAGAAATACTAGAAAACGAGCCTGCAACTCATGAAATTGATAAATGCTTTATATTTAGATGTACAGTATTATTTCCACAAATGTTTAAGTTTGCAATATACAAAAGGAGGAAAAAGCAAATTCCATTCCACTACTAGGACAAAAATCAGGTATAGCCCCTTTAAAGCTGCCTTTACCCTATGTAACACTGCTATAATTTGGGATACTTTTACTTTGACATTATCAATGTGTGATTTCCATGTCAAATGTTCATCAATTATAACACCCAAAAACTTAACTTCATGAGCCCTTTCAATTTTTTTTCCCTTCTGTAAATAATGATAATGAATTCAATGTTTATTTAGTGAAAGAGCTTCACATTAGCGGTCTTACCTGGTTTTCATGGCAAGGGCCCTGGCAGTATTCAGTCAAGCTCTCAACAGTCTGATTGATAAGTCCTACGTTCTTCTCATTGATGTAGAGTCCCAGAAGGCCCAAACCTCCCGTCGTGCTGCCACAAATACAGTCCAGAAACTGCAGTGTCTCACACACCAAGTTGTAGTTGTTTTTGTTATTTTGGTTTCGTAAGAAATTCTGTAAAGCAAACACATGAGAAGACAAATTAGCAAACATGCTAATGAACATCACTACAAAGCAACGTTTAAGCTAATAATCAGGGCTGCATGACTTTAAAAACATATACAGTATAACTGTGTGGCCCAAGTAATAATTATTGAACTAATTTTTCCAATTTGTCTAGTTAATATATAATATACTGCACTGACTAAGCATCTAATAAATGATGCCAAAGCTTGATCTGTTTGTTTATGCTATTCCAAGAAAACACATCTCTAAATGTCATCAAGGAACGTGTTTGCAATCATTGTTCCGGTTCATACTGGATACAAAGGGCAAAATACTTGTGCAACGAGTCAGACAACACAATCAGAGCAAAAAGGAAGTCCACAGTCTAGGTTGACAGATCTAGCCATTAACACTCTTCATACTGAAACCAGACGCAACAACATGGCAAGATATGGAAACAGCTGCATCAGGATGATTGTCGAGGGGGTATTTTTAAACGTGCTTTCATTTCTGTGTTAATGATTTTGAATGAAATTCTCTTTACACTGGCATGAGATGGAGCCAGGATCCAGCTCTAGGCGAGAACACGAGTGGATATAAATTATGCATATTTTGTATTCTTTTTTTTTTACAAATTGACAAATGAAATAAAAAACAATTGCAAATTATGGATTTGGTGAAGGTGTACTTATTGTCATGGTAGTGTTTGACTCCCAGGTTTGGTCATGATCTAGGCAGAGGGAGGTTTTTGTTTGTTAGTGTTTTAGGTCCGTAGGGGGGAAACTGTTTAAGTACTTTCTTTTTGATCAGACCAGTTTAGGTTTATCTGCATACCTGACAGTTTCGATTGCTTCCTTTCTGCGATCTTCCTCCGAGTTAGTCACATGATGTTACTGTGACGTGCCTTGTCAGCTGATTTATACAGTCTTTGGTGTGGGCGGGACTACAGCGCCATCTGCCGTCCGACTTCTTCAGTACGGCGTCCCAGGTGCGTGAAAGCAAAAAAGCCCCCCTCATCCCCGTTTACTGTCCCGGGGGCGCGTTTCCGAACTTCGATAGCCTCCTTTATCCAGCGCCGATATATGTTGTCCTCAGTGCGGATGATTTTGGCTCCATCCCAGTCCATGTGGTTTTCTATTTTGCAATGGTCCGAAATGGCGGATTTGAGTTGTTCCTGTTCAGCTTTTTGTTTTGTTGCTGGTGTGCACGCCCTCGCTGTTTCTTTCTCACGTTCTGTTCTACTTTCCTTTTTTTCGGATACTGAATGCCCTCCCCGTTTCTCTGATGTACGTTTTATTGCATGACCTGTATGGGATTTTGTATATGACATTGCATTTTTCGGTTCCATTTTGTCTTTCGGGTGGACAACAAATATCGGCGCTGGATAAAGGAGGCTATCAACATTCGGAAATGTGCCCCCGGGACAGTAAACCGGGATGAGGGGGCTTTTTTGCTTTCACGCACCTGGGACGCTGTACTGAAGAAGTTGGACGGCAGATGTATAAATCAGCTGACAAGACACGTCACAGTAAAGCTGGACACACACTAGATGGATTTTTAGCCAGATTTTTAGTCTGGGGAGGAGTGGCTCAGCAAAAACTTTCTTTCATGGCATGATCTGTGATGGGACTGCTCATGTGTGTGTGTGTGTGTGTATGTGTGTGTGTGTGTGTGTGTGTGTGTGTGTGTGTGTCCTCATGTCTGTCCTTAAGTGTGTGTGGTCTGTGCACAGATCTTTAGTCTCAAAATATGCAGATAAACCTAAACCGGTCTGATCAAAAAGAAAGTACTTAAACGGTTTACCACTAGAAGACCAAATTAACTTTGTTGGACTACGTAGGATCTCTCCCAAACCTCCCCAGTCACCGCAAGAAGGGGGATAGGGTTTCCAGAGAGCAGCACGTTCCTGACCTGGAGATCTCTGTTGTGGTTTTCGCACAGCAGCTGCATTAGGCGTAGGATGGGCTGCATGATGGTGATGATGACGCTCATCTCGCCCTCCTCCTGGCTCCTGTCGACTGCAGCCAGAGGGGCTCCTTCTGCTGCCGCCTGATGCTCTTCAGCCTCCACCTCGCGACGATACGCGTTAAATGCCTTTTTGGTGACGACTGAGGCCTCCGCAAGCTGTTCCTTCATCTCCTCAGTCACAACCGCCACCACGGGCACATCTTTAACTGCTCACAAAGACGTTAAATAGGAAAACATTACAGCGTACCGACCCAAAACCCATACTGTGCCCACGAGTGCAACATTGGGAGGAGTTTGTACCTTTCTTCCTTGCCGGTGTGTCTTTGTCCGGAGGCTCGTCGTCTTTCTTCTTGCTGCCCAGGTCACTGGTGTTGACGGTCACGGTGGCTTTGATCTCCTGCTGAGCCAGCTTCATACGCTCATAGAAGACTTTGAAGAACTTCTCAGACTTATTGTCACCAGTAAGACGTTGGAAAAATGACCTCTGGAAGAAAAGTAGATTTGATTTATAGCATGGGAAGTTTGGCCCCTCAGCTCAGCAGTTTCTCTCCAGATGCTTTTGACCGGCCAATTAAGAGTACCAGTATATCAGCACAGAGACTCCTGGAACTCTTATACTGTATGTCTCTCAATTCTGTTAAATATTACCATCTGTTTAAGATCATCACAAATATTAATTTTACACTGTAACATAAACCTGTGATTATTTGCTTAAACATAATTATGTTGTTGTTGCTTTTCTGGTTTACCCCATGTCTTTTTGCCACTTCTGTAGTAGAAACAGAACTGATACAACATTGAACTTAACCAAGCCGTGTGTAATACATAGTCTGTTCCTCCTTGCTCCTTGGCCACAGCACACTTCTGGCATCTGGATGGCTGCAATGACTATCAAATACTCGTGTATATTTACTAAACACAGGGCTGATAAGATGATTACATAGTAAATATACTTAAGTACATCAACCTACAACCATATAGAAAACAAACATCAGTTAATATGGTCTAGCAGTTGCTTTAAGTTTAAGCAATCTTCAATCTATATTAGTCTTTAATCAAAGAGCTATTGTTGTAGCTCTATTTTCTGAGTTGCATTTTTTGTTTTGTTTTACTGAACTTATTTAACCAAGTTGTTAAAAGTGTGACCCGTCCGTTCATTTCTGAGAGTAAAGTATTCTGACAACTGTTGCACACAGGTGAGAACTTGAGTTTAACGGTTATGTATAACAGGTTTAAAACCCGAAAACAAAAGCATTGTGTTTGTGTACAACAAAAAAGAAAAATCAATAAACAATTCATGCTCCAAGTTGGGATTTGCAAAGCAGCAAAGGGTAAAAGGTCCTTCTAGTTCAGAAGTTGTTGTTCATGCAGCTCCCATGTTCTGTCCCATTTTTCTGTCCACAATCCGCCCTTACATAAGCACAGGCTGTAATCAGCTGAGTGGTTACAGTGAGGGCACAGTGTGCCTGAGCGCTAACACTGTTACATCACAGCACAGTGCAAGCAAGAGGGAGAAAGGAAAACCCTGCCCCACTTTTTACTGCCAGAACGGCACGAACAAGTGTGTGGCGTGAGAGGGCGAGGCCAAAAGTGGAAGCAGAGGTTGGAGCAAGCAGGGGTTATCACATACTCTGTTTCTGGGCCACTTTGAAAGACTATTACATAACTTTCTTTCCAGGTTTAGTGGAACTCTGAGAGAGAGTGTTGAGTGAAGATAAAAAAAAAGAAAAAAAGCAAAGTCACTTGACTGGCTGGCATGACACTTGCAGAATTAAGTTGATTTACGGCTGTTTTTCTCCCTCCACACTTTTATGCAACAGTTGTTTTTCTTGTGTTGGTTGACAAGAGAGGCCCATTCAGTGATACAGATCTGATTAGAGTCTGCAGAAAGCTTATGCAATAATGCTAACCTCTTGAGACAAAAACAACAACCGCGGGACAGAAGCATTGCCAGGATACCATTAAAAGACATCTTATGACTAAACTTGTATAAACCCAATTTCTGCACTGGATAATGAAACTGTGCTGCATGCAAGTCGATGCAATCTGAAGCAAGTGGAAATAATTGATTTGCGGAATATATTGGTCAGCAAAAAGCAAGTCATATTTTTATACATTAAAGAAGTAAAGCATTACACATTCTTTCCAATAGAGTGGATTATTATTGGTGGGGGGGCGTACGTAATAGCCACTAATCAGAACAGAACCACTTTGAAAAATGCGTATCAAGTTTCAGACCCACTCACTGCCGAGTCATTGTGAAAAATGCTCCACAGCAGCAATTTTCCCAAAGGGGCTTATCCATCTTTGGCCTACTGCTCTAAGCCCCCTGGGAGCTGCACTGATCCAGTCATGAAGAGGCTCCTTATTCATTGCCCTGCTATAGATGTCGGCAAAACAGACCACACTTTTCAGCACATTTGCATGGCCCCAGTATTTGGCATAAACACACTGTACTTACGTAAGACCTGTTTATACTAATAGTCATTTCAATTCATTCTGCCTTTCATGTCGCGGCAAGAAACAAAGCCGGATTGTTTCTTGTTAGTCAACTTTATACCAACTTAACCCTGTGATGTTGGTTTGCAGCACTGGGGCTATGGTGCTGGGATAGATGCTTTTTGGGCTTCTGTTCAACAAGATGATGACATTGTAAAATTGTCTGTTTAATTTACAAGTGACTTTACCTCTAGACAGATAATATTTTTTATCAACATGGCAACAAAGATACAACTACCCTTTTGATAACAGATGTCATAAAACTACTTCCATTGGGTACTCAAGGAAATACTTACACTCCAGTTGTACACAGACAATAGAGGAAAGGCAGATGGCATGCCTTGCCCAAGGACACGATGGCACACACACCCAGCCAGCCCCCCCACATGCACAGATATGTAGAGCTTGTACGCCTGTGCAGTCTTTTAAAAGCCTCCCAATCGCTATGTGTACAGCGAATTTGCCCGGGAAGTCACGGTGGGGGAGTGTAACTCACGCCTGGCAGCGCTGAGCGGAGCAGCATGCCACAACAGGCCTATTGAGTAATAGCAGTGGCACCTGTTTGTGTCTGTGACAGCTCAGGGACCTGAGGTCATGAGGAGGGTGTTGAGTAGATGGATGGAGGGGGGGGACTTCTCTTATATAAACCACATCAACAGTCTCACTATAGAGCACTTTTGGGAAAGGGCTTTCTAGTTACCAAGTATAACCCAAGTGTGCATGTGCTGATGGGCTGCCCAGAGGAGTATTCAGGGGTGTTATGAGCCGAGGCAGATGCCACAGTATGTGTGCTACGTGTCTGCTTGAGTTACACGAGTGAGTCACAAGACTGCTTATCGTTTAGACGCTCCCAATAACAACCTGGAGGGAGTAATGTCAAAACATGCTATCTTGTCCTCATGATATATGTAAACTTAAGTTACATACGTACTGTGCATATATAAAGCTTGCTTTGTTTTGCTTATTGTTTATTTGGTTGGGACAGTGCATGTTAATGAACACACATGAGACACACCCCTCCTCGAACCAGAACCTTATCGTGGTGGAGGGGTTTGAGCACCCAAATGAACCGAGGAGCTCTGTTGTCTGGGGCATTATGCTCCTGGTAGGGTCTCCCATGACAAACAGGTCCTAGGTGACGGGTCAGACCAAGAGCGGTACAGAAGCCCCTTATGATGAGACCATCAATTACGTCGGCCAGAGGTGAAGGAGCGCCGTGAGGCAGTGCTCCCGGGGACCCACCACCTGCAGGAGGAGCCATAAGGGACTGTGTTGTAATGTGATCCACGACCTGGCAATGGATAAGCGGAAGAAGATGGACATGAAACACATGCATGTAAACACACCACTCAGGACTGTAGCCTTGGGCTAATTTCCATCAGTTGTCCCACACTCACAAACTCACTCTTCTTCATCCTGATCTATTGTACATTTTTAGTGGTAGGGGATACCGGAGCACCCGGAAGAAACCTACAGACACAAGGAGAACATGCAAACTCCACACGAAAGGCCCCGCCCTGGATCAAACCCGGGGCCTTCTAGCTGGGAAGCACAAGCACTAAGCTCTATGCTACCGTGCCGGGCGAAGCTTTTTAGGTCACCGTCTACGACTAACTGCTCGATTCCACATCATCCAGCTCCGCCCTGGGCCGCCCTCGAGTTTGCTCCACGCAAAGAAAACATTCCCACAAATCCGCCAAGCACACACACACACACAAGACAACAAAACAAGGAGTTCTGAGTGCTATGGTCAAAAGTTGAGCAGAGTCTCTTCATTGCAATTTCCAATGGCTGTACTTTAACAGAAATGTTCACAGATGTTGCATTATAGATATTAAAGAACAGCTGCATCTTTACCAGATTATAACAAAGATGCTTTTCAGACCAAAGGCAAATTGCAGAAATATAATAGATGATTTGTGTGTTGGAATATAATAGATGATGTGTCTCTATATGTCATGACAAGGTTTCTAGTTCGCCCAGAGATTCAGTCTGTACCGTGCACAATAACCCATTTCCTTTTAAAATTCAGTAACACACTTATCCCATCACTCTGGGCGGTCAAATCAGTTCCAGAAACAACAACGCAATATCCCCAAATTCTTCCTCATCCTCCTTTTCCAGCCTTTTCCCAGAGTGTTTGTTGGTTTGTCTACGACCCTGCACTACCCCAAAAAGCAAACAAACTAGACCACTTAAAAAAATAAAAATAAAAAAAAATCTAGGCTTATTTTTTGTGCTGGTTATTATTGAAAGAGGCCTTCTGTCCAAAACCAGGTCGGGCTATCATACGTTATGTAAGATCGGGAAATGTGATGCATCTGGTGATATGCTGGCAATTATCCCCAGATTATACATGATCCTTGAACAAAGCTCGTTTATTTTCACATCGTGACAAAGCAGTAAGTATGTACAGCATATAAAAAGAATGAAGAATGGACAATTTCTAAAACATGACAGATTGATTTAAAATGTATCTATGGATAGGACATTTGGATGGATTCTCAGCTTTCACTCAAGGCCCACATTGACAAAAATAAATAAAGCCAAATATTTTCACTCAATTCGAAATGAAATGTCAACCAAAGCCGCAAACATATATTTACACTCACATGATTGTCAGTCACTTCAACTATTGCCAAATACCTTTAGAAGTGCTGTATAAGCAAGCCATTAAAGTTATGGACAAAAAACCAACGCACTATCATCACTGTGCAGTCTTCATAATTTGCTGATCTAAGTCTCATATATAAAGCAATGC
>OMNZ01026970.1:23027-34177 GCA_900303255.1 Lesueurigobius sanzi | reverse complement strand
GATATCGTGGGCTCTTTCAAATACCTGGGAACACAAAGAAGAACAGAGCAGAGAGCATGGTCCTTTAACATCTGCAGGACCATGCTGCTGATGCACTACCACTTTGTTGTAGCCAGTGCCATCTTCTATGGAGTGGTGTGATAAGGAGGAGGACATGAACCGGCTGAATAAGCTGGTTAAGAAAGCCTTGGGTCTGGAGCTGGAGCCAGTCGGGGTACAAGCAGAGAGGAGGATGATGCCCAAACTGCTCAGCATCAGGGGCAACCCTTCTCATCCCCTGCATGAAACCATGCTCTCCTAAAAGAGCACCTTCAGTGGGAGACTGAGGATGTCACGGTGCAGCACAGAGCGCCACAGGAGGACCTTTCTACCGGTCGGCATAGGTCTCTTCAACTCTTCCCCCTTCAACAATGAGGGAAGGTGAAGGAACAAATTACATAGATGTTGCATTTCCTTGTGTAGTTATCCTGTCGTGAAAGTAGGAATGTACTATATTTTAGCTTGTAATATGTTTGTTTTAAATTAATTGTGTCTTTTTATGGCTTGTCTTGGGACATGAATTTCTTTTGGGAGTTAAGTTAAGTTATATCCTATTCTCTCCTTCACTTAACTCCCCTGAGAATTGTTGGGATGTGTTGGAGATGGCTTTGTGCAGTGGTCAATACAAGATTTATGTAAATAATGAATGCAACACTGGATGCGAGAACATCTTTGGACATTGCAGAAGGTTTCTAGAACAAAGCCACAGTGAATATGTGCTGTAAACAAAGCAAAAGGCGATCCAACATGAGTGTGACTTTTTTTTGGTGGCAACTTTTCTTTTTTGTTGCCGGGCAGTGTATATTAATAAGCCGCATGAGCGTAAATAGTTTCCTGCCATCTGTGACCAGGCATTAGCTGCAGTACATTGATAGCACAGTCTTGTCCGCGTGCTGGCTGCGATAACACCGTGGAAGTAGCTGTGCGCTGCTGATTTAATGGAGGTTCAGTGCGGAGAGACCCAGGGTCAGATTAACCCCGAGACCAGTCTAATCCCAGTCACACATCAAGAGATTAGCATTGCACTGGGCACGAATCAATGACTTTGAGAAAGCATTTGATTACAATGCAGATCTGGAGCTGGGGGTAGTAATGAGGGAGACTTACATCGTTGTGTTAAGTGCTGTGTTGTACAGAAGGAAACGGAAAGTTTACATCTGGACTGGGTTGTTTGATTTCAGCTTTGAGGTGGCTGTGATAAAAATGTAATAACTGTGACAAAATGTATACGATTCCATTAAAACAAGTTGTAATGCTGAATCTAACAACAAAACGTATCCAGGAAATGTTGTCCTTAAGATCTCTTATCCCACTATCGAAGAGCACCGTCGGCAAAACCACTGGCTGAAGCTTAACCAAGACCACTACTCGTCACCGCTTTACATATATTTTTCTTTTCCATTGTTTTTATTGACGACAGCAAAGGGGAGCAGAGAGAGGGGAAGGGAGAGGCTTATGGAGAGTTTCTGTGTAGAACCCGGAAATACAGGTGAAAGAGAATTAGTTTTAGCTGTTTTAGATCAATAAAGCATTTTCTAATCAACAAACTGAAGACAATGATCAAGAGATGTATTTGAGATTATTGCTAAATATACCTATACGCTAAACATAATTCATAAATCACTCCTACAGGCCCAGACAGTAGTTGGTTGGCACAATGCTTCAATCATTACTTGATTACAATGACTTTACCCTTGCTTGGTATTGTATATTTAGTGTTCCCACCTCACAAAAAAACAAAAAAACATTTGATTATTTAAGAAAACATTCAAATTATTTGAACAAATGCTTTGGCAAAGACTTGATTGGAGCCTCAGGAGCTCAATCAAACTGATTGAAAACAATTTACCGACTACATGATGTCATTCTTATAAAGTTTGAATAAAAGAAAGTTTGGACAATTGTTAGACTACCAGCTTGGTGCCAGATGATTTTAATGATATCTCGGGAATGGAATAAACATACACAAATTAGACCATTATGGTTATAACTGTTGGAAGACGATAGAAATGGGCCGGTTCCAGGGTCGTTTTACAGTATTTCTGCTATCTCTTCCAAGGTTAATCTTTTTCTCTTAAGACACTTTGATTTGCTCCATGTGTTAAACAGACTCGCCTATAGACTCTGCATGCGTGGTACTGTATATATTGATGTGAAATAAAACATTTCTCACCAGTTGTCCTCATCTTTATAACCCTCTTCTCTTATCCAGGCTACCGTGACAAACATGACGCCTGATCTCGACCCTAACCTTTGTGACGGAAGCTTTGAGTCCTGAATTAACAAAAACGTATAGGGCTTGGAGGACATTTTAAACAAGTGGCAGTTCATCAGTCAATACCCAATGGCAGGAGCTAAAGGTCAGATGAGTGCATGCATTTTAAGGGCTGATTAATAATTCAACATTTCGCGCCATTGTTTTCTCAACACAAAGCAAACTTCACCCCAATCGAGGCTTAGAGACGTCTTGTTTAACTTTCTAAATGCAAAAGAACTGCCAAAAGCGTTCAAGCTAGAGGAGACAATCAGCGCTTGCAGCGTCCTAAGGCCATTAATGATTTAGGTTAAGCTCTAAATGACACAAACAGATTTTATTTTAGCACTTTGGAGAGGGTAAAATGGAATTTTGCTGATACAATAAAATTAAATCAGTCCCCACTAAATCAGCAATTGAGAACAGAAATAATTTCAGTTTCATTTCAGCGTGTAATCGTTACAAAGCCAATTTAATTAGTTACAATAGCTGTGCTGCTAATTTTCCACTTCAATCAGCTTCACTTCCCAAAACAAACAGTAGGGGGCCTCAAAAACATATGTTTATGGCTATTTTTCTTGTTGCTATAATTCAGAATTTTTGATTCCCATAATGATATGTTGTATTTTGATTGTTTAGCTCATCGTGTATAATTTTGCAATGTTTGATGGCTAATGCTAAACAAAATTCAGAAAAGATCACGGACTAAGGTGTACATATCTGTTACAATCGAACGCTGCTTCTATATTTAATTTAATTTGACCTTTATTGAACCAGGAAAGTCCCACTAAGATTAAGAATTTCTTTTTCAAGGGAGTCCTGGCCCCAGAGGGAAACCCCTTGTACATATTTTTAGTGGCAGGGGCAACCGGAGCACTCTGAGGAAACCTACACAAACACGGGGCAAACATCCAAACTCCACACAGAAAGGCTCCATCTGTGGCCCGGGAATCCAAACTCTGCCCAGGGATGCAACGGTATTGCGATATTCCGGTAGTAAAAGTGCCTCGATGTCGTTGTGGTCGTGTTACGATATTAAAAGGTCCAGGAATCCGTAAAAAAGACTAAGAATAAGCAGGCTCCCGCTGAACAAAGCATTGTAAACTACATAGACCATGATCTTTTATGCTGTTGAGCCAATAGCAGTGAGCTGAGAAGTGAGCATGGTGAATAGCGGCGAACAAGGCTCCCGTGGATACTGATGAAAACACCCCCGGAGTTGAGATTGTGCAAGCCCCTGCAGATTTCAAGTCAGATGTATGGAAAGCATTTTGGTTTTGCCGTGTCAAAAAACACTAAAGGCGAGAGGACATACAATGGACCATGTGCAAGCATCAAGCCACACTACAGTGCGATACAACACGAGAAACACCAGCAACAGGCAGAGTCATCTGACGATCCATCACCATGAAAAGTTAACAGATTCTCTTACAAAGAAAGTCCCGTCCGATCAAAAAAACCTTACAGGAGGCATTTTTTTTTTACAACTATGCCACACAACAGCGCAAGGGTTCAAGAAATCACCAGGTACATCGCTGAATACAGAGGTGTGATTTACATCCCTTTTCTGCAGCTGATGGAAAAGGATTTAAAAGGTTAGAGGCTAAATTGATGTTCCTGACTTGAACTTGCACTTCAAAAGCACCAAGTCATTGGTGTTTTATGTTGTCAGGATCCATAAATATAACAATAAATGGCCTGGTGACTGGCAAAAGCAGATTAAATATCAGTTTTTGTTATTATCATCATAAACACAATATCGTGAGCTATTTTACAATACCGGGAACCTCTCCACAATATCGCAATAAAAATCGCACCGTGAGATCAAGATCGATATCGTATCGTACCGTGAGATTTCGTTATCGTTACATCCCGACTGCCCACTACGGTCAACCCTAATCCAAACATTCATAGCAAATGTGAAAGACAAATTGCTGCATAAGAAAAAGGGTTATCATATACAATTGAAACTACACAGCAGGACACATCATTTCAAACATGTCCAAAAGATCCCAGAGCCTAAAGGTGGCCACACTACAGGATTTTAAATATTTTGAGAGTAAAAATCTTTGCACAGACCACACACTTAAGGACAGACATGAGGACACACATACACACACATGAGGAGTCCCACCACAGATCATGCCATGTGAGAAAGTTTTTATTGAGCCAAGCCTCCTAAGACTAAAAATCTGGCTAAAAATCCTGTAGTGTGTTTCCAGCTTTATATCCTTATAGACGTGCTTTCTTGGCTGCACAATACTGCTACATCTTCATTGTCTGTTCCATCATAGTTTTGCATTTCCAATGGGCTCATCTAGCCAGAACAGCCCCATTATTGAGCAGTATAATGCACTCTCTTCTATACAAAAGAGAAATGCTGGGCTTGTAAATTGCACCGCTTCTATTATTCAACATCAGATGTGCCTGCGCCATTCGTCTGGGGGCGCTTTTTCAGACGAGAACCAGCTGTTGACCTGCGCCGATTTAGACGTATCATCATCAATCACTTACATATGAACTCTTGATTTGTTGATAAATAATTTGCAACTCAAAGCGAAGAGTTCCCATGTGTTGGAACAGAGTAGCCGCACAGTGTAGCTGGCGCCATGATCAGACTTGTATCCAATTTCAAACCGAAAATTGTGTAAAGAGGAGAAATAAATCGCCTGCCAGCAAAAGCGCACGGGGCTAAATGATGTTCTCTCCTCACAATCCTATTCCGTCTTAGAGCTTCCACGCGGCAAAGGGCCCCTGCTTGTTTATAGTAATCATTTTTTACTACGAGCGGCCGAAAACACATCTCCTGGCCCGTGTTGGTGGCGTGTTCCTAATCCGTGGATGATGTAGTTGTGGTTTCCTCCAGCAGATTTTGACGAATGCTGTGCCCTTCAGTCATGGATGCCTAAAACAGCCTCTCTCTCCTCGGTTATTTTGATGCATTGCATTTTACGGAGGCGACGGGAGACAGCAACACACACGGAATGAATGGTAGAAGGCATGTACTTCGCTTCAAAATATCTCTTCTATCTCTCAATAGGTAAGGAAAATTTGACAGTTATTCAAATCAAATGCAAAGTTCTTCCACAAGTAAACATAGATCATAAGGACAATCTTTAAGGTGAACAGTTCAAACCAGATCACCATTATTATAAGAATTTAAAATCAAACACACTAAAGGGGGAGGGGTCTGAGGTGACGGGGAGGTCAGGAGTTAACAGCACTTTGAAAATGTATAGACATCATCCATATGCAAATGCTGCAATATTGATCAAGGCAACGCTACACACATTACCAGTGCTAAAGACACATCTGTTTGGAAGTGCATGTTTGGCACTCAGCAGCTGTGTCATCTGCTAACACCATTTCCATGTTGCCTACAAAGCAGCAGCACTGTTCTCGCCTTTATGATAATGAACACAGATGACTGATAAGAGCCAATACATAAAGCAACGTAAAGCAACTGTGCTACAAATTTTAAAAAATTAACAAAGAAGGCACGATATTTACAACAAATGCAACATAATTTCCAAGTCTTTTATCTGGCGGTGCAGATGCCAATGTCATATTGATCCAGAAGTCCAGATTTGAAAGCAGACAGATTGAGGGACTTATTCTTTCTGAAACGTTTCACCCCACACTTTGACAGAGCCCAGCCAATCAGGCCTTGACAGAGCAATGCTGTGTTATCTGATACAAGACAGTCTAGACAGAAGATAACAATGGAGGAGAAGTGCTTACCATAAAAATGATAACTGCATGGAGAGTAGGGAGGACAAAAGGAGGCAAAGTAATGTGCTTGTTACTTAAATAAGTACATTCTGGTGGAGAACTAGAACCAGAGAAGACCAAAACACTGCCCTAATAGTTGTGTAGTGTTTTGTAGTTATTATGCTGTGAATTATCTGCTTTGGAGAAAAGGTTATATGCAGAGCAGGTGCAAAATTGGAGGGAATGGCCTGGAGCCAATGTGTCTCGGATGAATTGGACGCGAGGACAAAGACCGCAGCAGTACGTTGTGTTTATTGACTAATGATGGACAACGAAACTTTTTCAGCTTCATTTACACCTGCCCAAGGGACACAAGGGACACTAATGCACAGCAATGCTCAGAGTAAGTCTGCTTGACGAATCTCCTGCTTTGCCCGTGGTGAAGAAGGGATTTGGAATAGATTTATTCATATCAAAACAAAAAGGAAAAGTAGTGGACCAGAACAATATGAAAACACCATTAGAATTTTGATGATTTTGATTTTGTCAAAATACACAGCTTCACTTGCTTATAACTCCACTCTACTACTTCCATCTTAAAGGTACAATGCGTAACATTTTGAATTCTTCTGTTGCGGGAAAAAAAAAAGAAGAAACATGTTTTTAATGACGAGCGACACACAGAAAATGCTATTTTTGCAGTGAGTAATCAAAGAAAGGATTTGTAGAAGGACCTAACCTATTTAAATCTTATGTTTGGCTGTTTTCAGTCAACATTTCCATGAAGACGAGCTTGAAACGTCCCCACTCCCAGTAAAGTTACAAGTCAGGTCTTAGTAGGTCACATGTTCATTTTTTAGATATTTTTTTATTATTATTGGATGACATGTTACGCAGTGTACCTTTAAATACATAGACAGGAAACATTAACATTGTGGACTGCTTTTTGATGCAGGTCATTGAGTTACCCATAGGTTTTAGGTTTTATCCATAGGTTTTAGCCAAAGATGAGAGGAAAGAAGCAGCTGAAATATGAAGGTAAGCTAATGGTGGCTAAGGCTACGCTAGTGGTGGCAAATGCTAGTGGCTGGAAGCCTTTGAAAATCGCTGCTAATAAGAGCCTTATGCGGTGGCGCGTGTTAGGTTTCAGGGGAACGGCTTGTCTGTCCTCTTTCAAATGACAAATTGTTGTTTATTTTAAGATTACTATTTGAGCTACTGTGACAACGCAATTTCCCTTGTGGATCAATAAAGTCTGTCTAAGTCTAAATCAGTTGCTAACAGTTCAGAGCTCGCATTGTCCCAGTGGAGAAGATGGTTCTAACATAGTGATCGGAGGTACGAGCTCCATGTTGAAATGATAGGTGTTAGATCTGTGCCAAGTAGAACTGAGCTGAATTAATGCCTTTCTTGTCACAACCAGTAACTAGAGTTGGCCAAAAGATGAAACAAAATGATGCGCCTAGAGCGAGAACGGAACTGGCAACATTCTGCTACAGTCGCATCAGGACAACCCACATTAGACAAAGGAATTGTGGGTCAGCAAAAATGTTCGGATTTCTTCACTGGATCAAAAGGGAATGGATTTGGTTGGCGAGACCAGTTTTTCTAATATACCACATGACCTTTGTGGACCTTTTTCATTACAAACAAAGCGGGGAAGTTGACCTTAAATGCTGGGCTTTGCCTTTGTACATAAACACACCTAACTGCACTGCAGACTTACTGAGTGAGGCTTTTGAAGGCTCTTGCACTGTTCTGTAAACAAAAAACACAACTATGCTTTATGACAATCTGACTGCTAAGAAAAGCTGACGCTCTATATCTCAGGGTTTATGCCGTTTCATAAATATTTTAGTGTTAAAACAAATAATATATAGAAGAATACTGTGCAGCTGTCAATACTTTCCCAAGACTTCAACAGCCTGGAGCTTCTGCCCATATCCCCTCTCTGTTTAATATGCTTCTCATGTATTCAGCTACAGTCTTGCCTCATTTTTGCATTCATGTTTTGGGCAAAACATATTTTGGATTGAGACCCTGACTCCACCATTATGGTAGGAGATAGAAGCATCACTCTGAAATAAATGTGTTTTCAAATAGAAAAACAAATCACTTTTCATGTCTCAAAGCTAATGTACGGTAGAGTTAAAAAAGAAAAGGAAACGGCAACATTTAGAGAATGGTGACAAGGTATTGCAGTGATCTCAAAATCAGTTTTCTTCTGTAACCCAAAACTTGTATTTAGTCATGTGATATTAATTTTAACATGACTGCATGCATTTAATTAACTATCAAAGCATTAGCTGTATTATTTCACAAGGGTCTTAAACTTCTGAGCAGAACTGTATGTCTCCTTTGCTGTGCATTGTCCAGACAGGGCTTAGTTGATGTGGGAGTGCGAGTTTCCTGCGCAATAACCGAAGGCTATGTTGATACAGACAGTGACAAACAGTGGGTGGTAGTGACAGGCTGTCCAGTCTTCATGTAGAAGCTCAAAGCAACCAAAGAGACTTATGACACTGACAATCTGAACCTGGGGCAGTGGGCCTTTGTTAAGTGACAGACAGACGAGGACTTACCCCACACGGCTGGAAGATAAGTCCGTCAACTTCGTGGCTGACCTGGGCCGTGAAGCTGCCTTCCAAAAGCTGCGAACAAGACAAAGTACGGGTTAAGTAAGGAGGCAACATGGCAGACACACTGCAAAAAGTAGAACATCGGTGAGTTAGAAATGACTGGAATTAAGTATGTAATTGGAGTACAGTAATTCTGATTTGTCAAGTAAAAACTCTGACCATGGTATACGATTTTTTGCATTTAAAATAAGCAAACAAGATTTATTTACTCATTTTAAAAGCAATACGTATTATTTACTTATTTTCCAGCTCTTCGACCTCTCCGCTGCTTTCGACACCATCCTCCTCCACTGTCTACAGTTACTCGGCATTGGCACAGCACTCTTCTGGTTCACCTCCTACTGTACCTCTCCGACCGTCACCATTTCTCCGTCAACAACTGCATATCCCACACTGCCCCCGTCACCTGTGGTGTTCCCCAAGGTTCGGTGCTCGGCCCCCTTCTCTTCAGAATCTGCACGGTCAAATCATTCGCCAACATGGATTCCATTTCCACTGCTACGCCGATGACACTCGGCTCTACATATCCACTAAATCCATCCTCTCCACCATCACCAACTGCCTCACTGATATTAAATCCTGGATGGACACTAACTTTGTCAAACTCAACAGCAATAAAACAGAACTTCTCATCGCCAGACCCAAATCCCTCCTACCCTGTACAGAATGTTACCCTTCTCATCGGTGGTCACAACGTCAGCCCCTCCCCCTCCGTACGTAAACTTGTCATCATAATGGACTCCACCCTCTCATAACAGACACACATAAACCATATCACCAACACATCCTTCTTCCCTCCCTCTCCCAGACCACAGCTGACATACTCATCCACGCATTCATCACCTCCAGACTCGATTACTGCAATAGCCTTCTCTACGGACTTCCCACCACTCATCTCCAAAAACTGCAATACATTCAGATCTCTGCTGCCCGCCTCCTCACTCGCACCCGGTCCAAAGAACACATCATCCCCATTCTACAACAGCTCCACCGGCTCCCCGCTCAAAAACCGCATACACTACAAGCTCCTCCTCATCTCCATAACAGTGCGTTAATAGTTATAAGTACTGCAGTGTACCAGTTCAGGAAAATGTCACATATTCTTAGATTATTTTTGCAGTGCAGGCAATAGGTTGTTTCATTGAACTTCAAGACTCAAATACTGTATAATGTAACACTTTTGGACACCTGGGATATCTATATTTAATGTTCAAAAACAAAGCTGTGTTAAAGTCTCTTGGGACGCTTTCATTTGGATTAGGATTCTGTCACCATGAGGTAGAAGCCAAATGAAAGGCTTATTGAAACACAGGTATTGACAATAAGAATTTAACAGATGCAAAGTAATGGGCAGTTGCTATTTGTGGGTTAAAATTTCAACTTCAAGGAAAGTGCTGAGTTCTCCCTTCAGCAAAAACAGAACGGAGCCAGGAGAGCCAGAAAGATACCAGGAGAAAGTGTTTTGAAGAAAATAAAATACATAAAGACGAAAAACATACTGTAATACAACATATTCTTTGTAAAAAAAATAAAAAAAGAAGAAAACAAAATCAAAATACAGCTTTCCTTGATACTGGAGGTGCAGTTGTCTGCTGCAATACTTTACCACAACAATGGCTGCAGAGCACATGCAAATTTAATGTTTTGCTCATAACCCAAATCGCCTAAAGGGATGAAGAAACTGGAAACAGCAGTTCATCGTACACACTGTCACAACAAGGTTTTTAGTGCATTTAGCAAACATGTACTTATAATATACTCATCTGCATAGTTAGACATATTTCATATCCTGTTCGATTTCTGATTTACTGGATATTATTTCTTGATTACTTTAATTTTTATATTTTTTTGCAAATTTATTTTCTTCTTTGATGGCACATTTCCTAAATATTTGCACCCCCTGTGTGTTCTTGTGTTCTTGAGATGTACATTCCTGTATGTTTGCAGACTGTACACTTTTTGACTTAAGTCGCATTCACACCTCCAGAGGGTGGTGAAGACGGCAGGAAAAAACATTGGGTCTGGCCTCTTGCTGCCTGTGGCGGACTCAGCTCATCTTGAGAGACCGCTTCCACCCAGCACACCTCCTGTTCCACCTGCTGCCTTCTGGCCGGAGGTACAGGTCTCTCCCTGCTAGAACCAGCAGAAAGGCCAACAGCGTCTACCCCTGGGCCATCAGACTCCTGAATTTATATGTGCCAATGTGTACTTGTGTGCATTCTGCACCTGCACTTTTGAAAGACACTAACACCGATTGGTTGGTTGGTTGGTTGGTAGGTAGGTTGGTAGGTTTGTAGGTTGGTAGATTGATTGATTGATGCTCTAAATGTAACTTTGTTGCCACTTGTGACAATGACAATAAAATCTTGCATCTCTTCACTTTTAATGTCACTTTTAATGCAATTAGTTAATGATTATATTTGTTTTATTGTTTGATTTTATCTGCTCTCTTGTAATTTTATGAAATTGTAAAGCACTTTGAATTGCCTTGTGTATGAATTGTGCTC